>JAJPUD010005043.1:114343-159457 GCA_023553655.1 Myrmecobius fasciatus | reverse complement strand
CAAAAAAAAAAAAAAAAAAAAAAAAAACAGACAAAAAAGTAGTTTTTTTAAATATGCTTCAATCTGCATTCAGGCTCAATCAGCATTTTTCATCTTAAGTCCTTCAAAATTGAATTTGATAATTATTTTACTGAGAAAAGCTCAGTCATTCATATTTGATCATCATACAATACTTCTATAACTATGTACGATGTTTTACTTCTGTTCACTTGCCTCTACATTAGTTCATGTGAATTTTCCAGGTTTCTTTGAGAGCATTCTGCTCATTATTTCTTATAATCCCATCACAATCATATACCACACCTTTATAGCCATTCCCCATTTGATGGGCATTCCCTCAATTTTCAATTATTTGTCACCATTAAAAGAGCTGCTATAAATAAATACATACATACATACATAGGTCCTTTTCCTTTTTGTATTTGGGGGTCTTTTTTATTTCTTTGGGGATACAGATTTAGTACTGGTACTGCCAAGTCAAAAAGTATGCATAGTTCTTTAAACTTAGGGACATAAAATCAAACTGCTCTCCAGAATGTCTCAATTAGTTCACAACTCCACCAACAAAGCATTAGTGTCTCAATTTTCCCACATCCCCTCCAACATTTGTCCTTTTCTTTTTCTGTCACATTAACAAATCTGACAGGTATAGGGTGGTATCTCAGAGTTAATTTAATCTATATTTATAGCATTTTTTTTCACATGTGTATAGATGGCTTTGATTACTTTGATTTCCAATTAGTCACCGGAAAAGTGCTTGTTCATATCCTTTGACCATTTATCAACTGAGGGAATAACTTGTATTTTTCCAAATTGGACTCACTTCTCCATATATCTAAGAAATGAAGCTTTTATCAGAGAAATCTGTAGTAAAATTTTTTACACAATTATGATTATTGTGTGTTTCTGTCTATACTATTTTCCCCATTTATCCTACTGTCTTTACTGTTCATCTTCAAAAATGCTTTCCTTCTGACACCATCTCCTCTAATCCACCCTTCCTTTTATTAGCCCCACAATCCTTTTCTTATCCTCTTTCCTTCCTACTTTCCTGGAGGGCAAGTAAGAGTGTATTTGTTATTCCCTCTACCAGCTAATTTTCAGGAGAATAAGACTCAAATTGGCCCACCTCATCTCCCTTCCCATGGTAAAATTTCTTTTCTGCCTCTTTTATGTGAGATAACTTACCCCTTTCCCCTTCTCCTAAGTGCATTCCTTTTTCTCACTCTTTAATTTTATTTTTTAAAGATATCCCATCATATTCAACTTATACTTGTGATCTCTTCTCTGTATACGCCTAACTGCTGTAATAATGATAAAGTTCTTGGGGTTATTAAGTATCATCTTCTCATGTAGAAATATAAATACTTTAATCTTACTGAATCCTCTATGTTCTATTCAGATCTAGTTTTTTTTTCATCTTTTCATCTGATCAGGAATGCTTGAAAGTGCTCTATTTCTCTGAATATTAATTTTTTTCCCTTGAAAAACTATACTCAGTTTTGCTAGATAGGTGATTTTTGGTTGTAATCCTAGCTCGTTTGCTTTTGGGAATAATCATATTCCAAGTCCTCCAATTCTTTAATGTAGAAGCAAGTAAACTTTGTACTATTCTGACTGTGGCTCAACAGTATTTGAATTGTTTCTTTCTGCCTGCTTGCAGCATTTTCTTGACATGGGAGTTCTGGAATTTGGCTATGATATTCCTGAGACTTTTCATTTTGGGATCTCTTTCAGGAATTGATCAGTGCGTTATTTCAAGTTCAATTTCATGTTCTGGTTTTAGGATACAAGGGGAATTTTCCTTGATAATTTTTGGAAACTTATGTCTAGGCTCTTTTTTTTTTGATCATGAATTTCAAGTCTAGTAATTCTTAACTTATCTCTCCTCCATCTATTTTCTATGTCAATTGTTTTTCTAATGACATAGTTCACATTTTCTTCTATTTTTTTAATTCTTCTGATTTTGTTTATTGTTTCTTGATGTTTCATGGAGTCATTAGCTTCTACTCACCCAATTTTAATTTTTAAGGAATTATTTTCTTCAGTAAGCTTTTGTACCCCCTTTTACATTTAGTCAAATCTACTTTTTAAGGAGCTCTTTTCTTCAGTGAATTTTTGTACAACTTTTTCCATTTAGCCAATTCTACTCTGTAAACAGTTCTTATCAGTGGATTTGTGTGCCTCTTTTACCATATGGCCTATTCTACTTTAAGGTGCTATTTTCTTTAGTATATATTTTTATGCCTCCTTTACCAAGCTGTTTATTTTTTTCTTCATGATTTTCTTGAATCACTCATTTCTTTTCCCACTAATCCCTCTCTTCCTCTCTTATTTGATTTTTGAAATCTTTTCTGAGCTCTTCCAGAAATTCTTTTTGGGGGAATAAGACCAATTCACATTTTTCTTTGAGGTTTTGGATGTAGAAGTTTTGACTTTGATCTTTGTGTTCTTCTAAGTTTGTCTTTTTGATCTTCCTTGTCACCATGGTAATAACTTCCTTTGTTAGAATCTTTTTTTTTTATTATTTGCTCATTTTTTCAGCCTATTTCTTGAATTTTAACTTTAATTTTAACTCCCAGGATGGGGGTCACTGTCCCAAGTTTCAGGATTTTTGTGCTGCTATTTTCAGAGCTAGTTCTTGGGTTTTATAAGATTTCAGTTCTTCAAAGGCAGCATTATCTCTGCTGACCTTCGCTCTTATCTATAAGCAACCATATGTATTCTTTTCTACCCTGGAAGTGTGACAAGGGTCCCTGTTTCCCTGAAAGTGCAAGCTCTACTGTGCTGTTGTGCTTCAATGCCCTGGGACTGTGACCCATGCCTGAAATGCAGATCTGTGTATGAGCAATGCAACAGAGTCCTATAACTAATGCCAGTAAAAGGGCCTTTGTAATCTCCTTCTGAACAGTTGTCTAATCCCTTTACCATCTGTGGACAGAAGCCACTGCTGCCATTTCAGTTGCCCCCAAGGTCTGCTATGCTCTCAGGTTACTGAGTGTGCTAGATTGTACCCCACTTTCATCATGGTGAGACAGAACTTTCCTGCCAACTCTTAATTTTCTTTTGAATTTGAAAATTTTTTCACCCCAATCCTTTTATGGATTCTGCTATTCCAGAATTCATTTTGAGGCATTAAAATTGTTTGGCAGAGAATTTGAGAAATCCTGGGAAAGTTCATGCCTTTTTTCTACCACCTTGACTCCACCCAACCAAGAATTCCAAATTTTAGAGTAAAGAAAACTCAAATAATTTGCACCATTCTTTCTTTACATCATAGAGCAAAAGTCAAGGACTAGATACTCAAATTTCTTGATTCTTTAGCAGAGCCCAGTAACTATAACTAAAGACTAGCTCCCTCTTCACTGCTGGGCATCTCTAACCACCACCTTGGCTATTGCTAAGGAAGGAGGTGTATACTGAGCAACCCAGAGATATCTGGGAAGAAACAGGAGGCTTTAAAAACTAATGGAGACAATTCCACAGAAATTCATCCCCATTATAAAAATGATGTAACCTCATTTTACAGATAAATAAACTCAGGTCCAGAAACAAAGTCATATAAGTAGCAAGTAGCAGAACTAGGAATGAAATACAGGTTACCTGACTTCAAAAAAGAAAAATGCATTCCAGATAAAATCTGAAAAAGGAGCTAGGACAATGAATGAAGGAAGGCAGTTGTCCAAAGACAGTTTTTAGATATCTACAACCAAGTTACAATTCTCATGACTGCTAAAATCTATGAAGCTGCTATCAGAACAGCCATTTGCGAGCAAATACCTTGCACTGGAGTAGTAAGGACTTCCTTCTTCTTCAAATCTCTTAATGATAGGATCCTTTAAAGCAGCTTCATCTTCACTGGAAAACTGAAAGAAAAAGAAACTCAGGTCCATTCAATCAACCATACTATATGATGAGAGGTCTGTGTTTAAAGACTCTCAAGAACCAAATGGTTACACCTTATAAGTAAGACAAGTTCTTATGCAAAATCCTTCATATCATTTAACTTCTCAATACTCTGATGAAATCACATGTCCAATTATTTTTCTTTAATCAACTATCTGAAACTCAACAATTTGACAACTTCATCTGTCAGCAATATGGCCAAGAGGTAAGAATTACCTCAGTATCTATAAAGTTCACCATAATAATAAAAACTTAGATCACACAATGCTATAAAGTTTTGAAAATGAATTAAATATAATCTTATATGAATCCACAAGCATACAGGTTTACTAAGTTACATAATAAAAATGCATCCTTTTCACTCATTTTAATAAAGGATTTCACTATGTTTATCAAAGGAATGAATACATCTTTATCTTTATACACTACAATTACTACAATAATTAAAATAACTACATGACTTCCTGAAAATTAACATTTCCACAACCTCTTAATTGATTGCACAGATATGGCAAAGACCTCCTTCTACCCAAGTGACTGTTTACACCTTAACTTTACAACCAAGAAATTAACATTTCAAATGCCTACTATATACTAGAGAAAACTAGTAGGATACAGTGGATGGAAGACCAGACCTGGAATCAGAAAATCAGAGTTAAAATCTGACCTTATATGCTTATTAGCTATGCAACCCTGGGTAATCTCTATTTAACCTCTATTTGGCTCACTTTCCTCAACCATAAAATGGGAATAATAACAGCACCTACCTTTTGGGGGTTGATATGATATTATTAGATAATATTTGTAAAGCACCCAGCAAACTGTAAAGTTTTCTATGAGTGCTATCTGTTACCACTACAAGAGACTGAGTAAGAAGCTGGGGCCATAGAAACAAAACAGTCCCTGCCCTTAAGAAGCTTATATTCTAGTGAGAGACAGAGGACACAATATAATTTGAAGACAGGAAAAAAAACCCACTAATGGAGGGAAAGGCCTCAAAAAAAGCTAAGAAATTTCAGAGGTGCAAGTGCAGCAGGAGTACATTCCAGAGAATGAAGGATAATCTGTAAAATCTGCAAAAGGAAGAGAGGAGAAGATGAAAAGACAAGCTTGGGTAACAATAAGTGAGCCAGTCTGAATGAAAATGTACGTGACATAAAATAACATGGAATAAGTCTGGAAAGGTAGGCTAAAACCAAATGGTAAAAAAGACTTTAAAAGCTAAGCTGTTGGAGACTACACTCTCTAAGCTGATTAGCAAAGCTAAAGCATTAAGATCAAATGTGCACAGCAACATACAGAAAACAACATTTCCTTCTATAAATAAATCAGTTCCTCATTCAAACTGTCCCTCTGACTCCTGTCTTCCTTTGACACCAACTTTATTACTCCTGCCTCAGTTTCCTTGAGAACCCTTGTAGAGGCTGGATCTCTACAATAAGCTGCAGTTTTTCTATTTATATTAGAGGAAGTAGTGTACTGATAAATATTTAATACTCCAAAAATAATTGTATAATACACACACATGCACATGTGCAGACAAAAGTTTATCATAAATATTCCTGGTATAAAGGATGCCTAGCATACAATTTACAAATAGTAGTAAAATATCCTTTATTTTTTATCCTATATAGATAATTCTCACAGAATGCTTTTACTGATTTTCAAATTCTTATGTACCCAACTTATGGTTGCAAATCAGCCACAATTTGACAAAAGGAATTATATCATAATCTGCTGACTCTTTTTCCAATAAATGTATTGTCATTAAATCTGATATATCATCTACTGTTAGATTATTTCTTACCCTCATACAAATTATATTCATTACACTGAAACCTCTTCAGTACTCCTGAACACAATAGTGCTAATTATTCTTTGAACTTTTTGTATAATTGCATATGTTCTGATATTGTTTGAGACTACATTATGTACAAAATTCTGAAAATTGTCCAAATCAATTTCATATATTAAAATTTCACTTAAATAATATAATTTTTTTCATTGAGTATTCATGGTGAAATTAGTTCTTCATAAGTCAAAGTATATATTCTGATAAATCAAAATAATTTCAAGTGCTTTTATAATTTTTGTCTGATAAAAAACAGAAATTCAATGTGTTGAATGATATTTCTAGTAATATATTCCTAGAGAGAACATTAAATATATTATTTTTACTACATGAAATATCTCTAAATATTTCTGATTTAACCAAATCTTCAAATTGAGATTCATGCTGTCTAGTATGGATCTTTAAATTTCTCTAAGTTCTTAAGGTATGTTTGAGCAATTTCTGAATATTAAGTTGATCTTAATTGCAATACTATTAATAGAAATAAAAATGTCAATCAATAAAGCAAAGTCTTACAAAAATTAATGTTGATTAATTGCTTTCCAAACCCAGAATAAGTAAAAGAACAAGAAAAATGCATATATAACATAGCATATATATATACCATATATTAGTAGCAGCTCATAAACTACATGACACTCATCTTGGTCCCAGTAGTGTATCCATACCAAAAACTCCAAATTCTTTAGCTAAAATTTTGAGCTG
The DNA here is from genome assembly GCA_023553655.1 of Myrmecobius fasciatus. Lineage (NCBI taxonomy): Eukaryota > Metazoa > Chordata > Mammalia > Dasyuromorphia > Myrmecobiidae > Myrmecobius > Myrmecobius fasciatus. The sequence goes on along the minus strand of JAJPUD010005043.1, from coordinate 152,994 downwards.
TTTGATTTTTCCATTAGATTGGTAGCAAAGAGAAAAAAATGATTATTTTAGTTGAGATACTGAAATATCAACTAATATTTATTACCAATGATTAAAATAGTGCAAAATGATTCTTTTAGAAGAATTTTCTAAGAGCTTCTAACTACTCCACATCTTCTTCCCTCCTCATATTAGCAGCATCCGGAGAAAATTTAGGAATGCCATGATCAGACCTGAGCTCTAGAAAACTCTATGGAAGACATATTAAATAAGTTAGGATTCTAATTAGACTATGACAAGAATCCAAGAAAGACATAATAAAGGCTTCTAAAGTAGAGAAGTAGACCACGTAAACAGAAAGAAGACAGACTTTAGAAATATTGTAAAGATTCAGTTTAACATTTTTCAGTAGTGCCCAACTCTTCATGACCCCACTTGGGATTTTCTTACAAAGATACCAAGTGTTTTGCCATTACCTTCTCCAGTTTATTTTATAGATGAAAACACTGAGACAAATAGATATTACATAGTAAGTGTCTAAGGTCACATTTCAACTCAAGAAAGTAAGTCTTCCTGACTCTAGGCCCAGTACTCTAAGCACTACGGCACCACCTAGTTGTCCTTGTCATAAAGGTAAGTATCAGATAATAATTCCTATATAAGGAGCTGCCAAATATTTAATCAAATTTTTAATTGAGAGTAAAAAATGTAATTGAGGATAAAAAAAACATTCAATTTGACCATATTGAAATAAGAGTATAATTCACCTTTAATAAATGCAGAATCCTCCTAATTGTCATGTCCTCGAAAATGTTTTAAATAGGAACATAAATCTAGAATTGAAAAGGACCACAGAGGCCATCTAGTCTAGTACTCTTCTTACACATGAGGAAACTGAGGCCCAAGGTCACATGGGTAATCAATTCATTAGGGATGATGAAAGTTACAACATACCTCCTGACAGAGGAGGAATGGAATCAAGATGCAGAATGAAAAACATATTTCTGATGTAACAAATGTGTGGACTTATTTTGCTTGCCTGTGCATCTCTATTACAAAGATGAAGTGTTTCCTTTTTTTTCTAAAGGGATGGAATGAATGAGAAAGAGAAACTAATGATAGTGTTCCCCCTCCAGAAAAAAAAAAGAGGAAGAAAAGGTCATTGAACCATTTTTAAGTGTACAGAGGAAGACAGAAGGAAATTCAAAAAAAATTTGTGATCATTTGTTGTTGAATTTTCTTTTTTAAAAAGCTATGTGTTAACTCTTTCTATTCTACATTGTATATGAAAAAGTTATTTTTTGGTATTTGTAAAGTTCAGAATAAAACTTTTAAAAAAGAATTTTTCTGTTCTATTTGTTTTGTATTGCTTTTAAAGTATTTAGACATAAAAGACCTTTGGTAATAAAATTTTTGAGGATGGGTAAAAATTTGCTACAGTTAGAAAAAACAATCAAATTCTTAGATCATTCTTCAAAAAGAGCTTTTCTTTAATATTACTGAACAAAGGATTCATTATTTAAATGAATCTGAAATCAGAGAATCTTAAAGCCTCCTTAAAGTTTTCTGCTTCTTGCATAAATTATCACAAATACAAATGATGAATGTATTCACAGTGGGGAGGAAAAGGGAGAAAGGAAGAGGGAGGAGTAGGTGGAAGAGAAAAAAAGATATAAGAAAAGCTAAATCAATTCTGGCAGTCACTCATATCGAGGAAAAAAACTTTCTGAGAAGTTTCAGAAATATGCATAGTCAATCATGTTACATCTTATTACTAAAACTCAACACTTTTAAGTGTCATAAGTAACAAAATTAATTTTTAAAAAACTCCAGCAGAATCTATTAGAGATATAAAAATAAGAAACCTTTGCTTTTTATTTGGTATGTCAATAAGCTTCCATTACTGTTTCCAAGCACCTTTACTTATACCTTCAGAGTTTAATAAAATCTTCAATTTTCATCATTATCTGCAGAAGCCTCCTATTCTTCACATGCTTGAAAATATTGTAAAGCAAAATGAAATAATAACAATTAAATTTATTTAAATCTTACTAAGTACAAAATATTAAGATACAATTAAATTCTATTACGCTTCATGCCCTAATTTTCAGAAGTTTTCTTAGAAATTCTAAAAATTTTGCAACTTAACATTGCCACTGGAAGCAGTCTAAAGAGAGTGAAAAGTAAAAGGCACATTTACCTCTTTCCCTTCTCTCACTTTCTGGTCTCTTGCTATTGTGGCTAAAACATTTGCAGCTTGTTCTCCTCCCATCACTGAGATGCGAGCATTTGGCCATATGTAGAGAAATCTTGGACTTAGAAGAAAAAAGTAGTTAAATATAAACAACATAGAACAAAAAGATCTTTTTCTACCTAAAAATGGTAGATAAATTTATTCTTTTTCCTCAAATATAGTAAAAGTCTTAGTATGATTTTTTTATTACTTACCAACCCCTTAAATTATGCTTGTGCATAGAAACAATTTGGAAATCTTAAAATGCTTCCTCTTTTATTCCCTTTCCAAAAATCTAACAAATACTTCTCTGTTCAAGTAAGAGGCAAGAGACATTACATTCTGATCAACAAATCAAACTATAACAAATCAAATTTGATTACTATCAGAACAAAAATCTGAAAATAGCAAAAAGTTACTTTTAGTACAGAGGTAAAAGAAATATTCTCTACAAAGCGTGAAAATAGCCATTAAAAATAAAGCCTACAACACATACCTTAGGAACTCTTTCATATAATATTCAGTTTTACCCCAACATATGATAATACAGACAGCAGGCTTGGCTGATCAAACTCATGCCAGGACTAGTTCATATTAAAAACCAATGTGAATAAAAGGGCACATTGCAGACAAATGGGAAGAAGTAGTCTGTTTCTGAATTTGCTCACTTACGAGTATGCTCTCCCACACATTCCATAATTTCCAGCTCCATAAGATCCTCCAATGATGACAGTAATTTTAGGTACACTGGCACATGCTACAGCAGTCACCATCTTGGCTCCATCTTTTGCTATTCCTCCAGCTTCATATTCTTTACCAACCATAAATCCTTAAGTAAAAGAACAGAAACAGAACCTCAGGATGATGAATTTAATAAGCAAAATATTACCACATAATTCAAAAAGGATTAATTAAACACCTACAACCAGTGAACTGTGAATACCCTAAAGGAAGATGAGGGGTGGGGGTAAGAAGAAGTAGTGTGTGGGAAGTAGGGGAAGTGAAATGATAGGAGATAAACTACCTGCCCAGATAAGGAAAAGTGTATTCCAGGAATGAGAGACAGACTGTGAAAAAGAACAAAGAAGGGATGGGTACTGAGTATGGGAAACAGTCAGCAAGCCATTTTGGCTGGCACATACATTATACAAAGGGCAATAATATGTATTAAATTTAGAGAGGTGGGCTGGAGCCAGATTGTGGAAGGTTTTAAAGACAAGGCTCAACAAATTTATATTTTCTCTCAGAGAAGACACTGAAGAAGTCTGAGCCTGGTAGTATATGGTCCAACTTACACTCTAGACAAATTATCTTGACAGCATGGATGAAGCAATGACTTCTTAATTTTCCAAGGAAATCCATGGCCAACATAGCAAAGAATAAGTAAAAAGCACCAAAAGACCATTCATTTGACAGGCTCCTTCTATACCTGGTCAACTAGACATCCAATCTTGTAATATGTCCTAAAAATGTAGATATTTCTTAAAATATTATATCTGGTCTATCATTCATAATACCTAAATCCAGTCTAATCTCTTTAACTGAGATGGAAAGGCTAGTTCAGAAAGTCTCCTTCATTGTCTAATTATTCTAGAGAAGAAAAAAGAAAAATAGAAAAATAGATCAAACTTTCAACATGCTCATCTTTCTCCCCTACAATTCACAGACCCTCAGGGGCCATCAAAGCCAACCCTAAGCTAAAACAAGAGCCCCTCGTGGAGTATTCTCAATGATCATCCAGGTCTTCTTGAAGGCTTTTCTCTCTAGGGATGGAATTTATTATTCTGTTCATTTGTTAATATTCTGCAGGATTCCCCTACGTAAGTAGAATCTATATCACCTGAATCAAGAATTGGAAATCAATCCCAATATTCATGTAGGGTTGGTTGAAGTTACTGATTGCCTAAATGGAGTTTCCTACACTCAAATTATCCAAATCCAAATTCATCAAAAATACAAATAAATCAACATCTTAATAGCTTACTGACACACAAGCAATTAGTACCCGCATATGAAAGAAAATCTAGATGACAGTTGATTTAAGCTGAAAGAAGAGAGATTAAAGATGAATGTCCCAAAGACTCCAACTTCTGGGATAAGAACCCACTATTAAACAAAAATTGCTGGGAAAATTGGAAAATAGTATGGCAGAAACTAGGCACTGAGAAATACCTAAAACCCTATACCAAAATAAGGTCAAAATAGGTTCATGATTTAAACATAAAGAGTAATAATATAAGCAAATTAGGAGAACACGGAATAGTTTACCTCTCAGATCTGTGGAGAAGAAAGGAATTGATGGCCAAAGAAGAATGAAAGAAATTATGAAATGCAAAATTGGATAATTCTGATTATATTAAATTAAAAAGATTTTGTACTAACAAAACCAATGTAGCAAAAAAAAATTTTTTTTACATCCAAGGGTTTTGATAAAGACCTCATTTCTAAAATATATAGAGAATTGGCTTAAATTTTAAGAATGCAAGCTGTTCTCCAATTGATAAATGGTCAAAGGATATCAACAATTTTCATACATATGAAAAAATGCTCTAAATCACTACTGATTAGAGAAATGCAAATTAAAACAATTCTGAGGTATCACTATACATGTCTCAGATTGGTGAAGATAACAGGAAAAGGTAATGATAAATGCTGGAGGGGATGTGGGAAAAACTGGGAGGGGGTGTTGGTAGAGTTGTGAAGTGCTACAACCATTCTGGAGAGCAATCTGTAACTAAGCTCAAAGTGCTCTCATATTGTGCATACCCTTTGATCCAGCAATGTCTCTTTTGGGCCTATATCCCAAAGAAATCATAAAAAAGGGAAAAGAATACACATGTGCAAATTTCTGTTTGTTTGTAGCATGTTTGTAATCCCTTTTTGTAGTGGCAAGGAACTGGAAGCTGAGTGAATGTCCATCAGTTGGGGAATGAATATTATTGTTCTATAAGAAACTGATCAATCAGCAGAATGATTTCAGAAAAGCCTGGAGAGATTTACATGAACTGAGGCTAAGTAAAGCAAGTAGAACAAAGACAATATTGTATACAGCACCAAGAAGATTATGTGATGACCAACTGTGATGGACTTAACTCTTTTAATTTATGATTTCCTATAAGATAATGTCTCAGCTCTTTTTTTCCTCATGGCTTTCAGAAAATCCAATAATCCTTAGATTGTCTCTCTGAGATCTATTTTTCAGGTCAGTTGTTTTTCCTAGGAGGTATTTCATATTTTCTTCTATTTTTTCATTTTTTTGGTTTTGTTTGACTGATTCTTGAAGTCTTATTTAGTCATTCACTTCCATTTGTTCAATTTTTAGTGTATTATTTTCTTCAGTTACGGTTTTTAGCTCCTTTTGTATTTAGCTAATTGAACTGATTTGTTCATTGCATTTTTTTCCATTTCACAAATTCTGTTTTTCAATGAATTGGTATCTTTTTCATATCTATTTTGTAGGGAGTGTTATGCTTTTTCCATTTCATCAAATTCATTTTTAAGGAGCTTTCTTCCGATAATTTCTGTTTTTCCTTTCCCATATCCTATTGGAAAGATCTCATTTCCTTTCCCCATTTTTCTTCTCTCTTTTAAGATCCTTTTTGAAATCTTCTAAGAAAGTCTTGTGATGAACTGATGCTGAGTGAAATAAGCAGAACCAGGAGATCATTATACACGGCAACAACAGTACTATATGACGATCAATTCTGATGGACATGGCTCTCTTCAACAATGAAATGTTTCAAACCACCTCCAATTGTTCACTGAAGAAAGCCATATACACCCAGAGAGAGGGATGTGAAATGTGGACCACAACATAACATTCTCATACTCCTTGATTGATGTTTGCTTACATTGTGTTTCCTTTATCTGATATATTTTTTGTGTAGATAAGATTTTTCTTGCACAACAATAAGTTTGGAAATATGTGTACATATATTCGATTTGCCAATATTTTAACATAATTAACATGTAGTGGATATCCTGCCATCTAGGGGAGGGGTGGGGAGTTGGGGGGAAAAATTTGTAAAAGAAAGCTATGTAAGGGTTATTGTTGAAGAATTACCCACACATATGTTATGCAAATAAAATAAAATTAAAAAAAAGAAAGTCTTGTGAAATGGGGAGTAGCTCATAACTCCCTTTGGGGGTTCATCTAGAGTAGATCTGTCTTTAGGAACCTCAGGATTTGAGGTTTGTTCTTCTCTCTCTCCATAAAAGCTGTCTATAGTGAGAGTTCTTTTTGTTTTTTTGCTAATTTTTTTTTTAAGGGTTGCAGTCTGCGTTTAATGCAAAAAAGCTACCGCTTTAGTTTGCTTTGGGGCAGTTCAGCTGATTGACTTCCTGTGCTGGGTAACAGGCCAGGTCCCAAGTTCTTCCCCTCTCTTTTGTGAAAGAGAGAGCCATCTGCTTGCTTCCAGAGAGAGGTCTATGGGGACTGAATATGGATCACAATATAACATTTTCTCCTTTTTCTGTTGCTGCTGTTGTTTACTTGCTTGTTTGTTTTTTCTTTTTTGATTTGATTTTTCTTGTGCAGCATGATAAATGTAGAAATATGTTTAGAAGATTTTCATGTTTAACCTATATTAGAGTACTTGCTGCTTAGAAAGGGAAGAGGTGTAGAGGAAGGAAGAAAAATATGGACACAAGGTTTTGCAAGGGTGAATGCTGAAAATTATCTTTACATATATTTTGAAAATAAAACACTATTATTAAAATAAATAAATATTTTAAAAATAATAATAAAATAAAATCTAAAATCCTAGCAAGAAGAAAAAAAAGGAATGGGTGTCAACTTTGGAAGCTAACTAGTATCCCTGGGGATCCACGTGCGGCCCTATATTTTTCAAAATTTTTTGTTCTAACCTAGATTAAGTTAGAAATTAAAACATTTACCAAGTCTGCTTGGTAACACAAAATTGTGAGGGACTTCTAATATGTTGGACAAAAGAGTAGGGATCCAAAAATATTTAAGAAAGAGTTCTGCTGAATTTTGCCTAGAGCAAATGATACTTGGAACATTGTTACTTGTGTTGGGCATCATATTTGAAGAAAAGCATTGAATATATAGTTTCAAAGAAAAGAAAAATAATGATAGTAAAAGACCTTCAGATCAAACATATGATTCATTTAAAGAAATTATGAATTTCTGGCCCCATTTATTAAAGAGATTTATCAAAAGAGCTAAATTTTCTAGTTAAGAACCAAATGGAATAATATTATATTATTTCATGCCAAAATAGCATTACTGAACTTGGTATTCAAAAATTTTAGCCCTCTTGGAAAAATAAAATAGGTTTCCAATTTCTTTTGTAATAAACTTAAAATAGTTAATTCATATGACATATAGAATGATATTCAAACATCCTGAGAAAGCATTTCCTTTTTGTAAAAAGTTGTCAATCATGTTTTCATCTTGATGATGATAGTACAATATAGTTGTCTATAACAAGTCAGTCTGGGGTTTCTGGTATTTACCAGCAGAGTTAAAAAATACAGACTGTATCTTCAAAAATGCCCTCTTAAAACTTTGATGAAATAAAAATGAATGTTTTATAGAGATATACCAAGTCAACATTTTAAGTGACTGATTCAAAAGTCAAACTGAAAACAGAATGCCACTTTTTATTCCTATATAAAACTCAAGGAAAGATCTGGTGACATTAGAAACCCCCTCTAAATCATTCTTTTATTATTAGCATTTATGAAATAGATAGACCACCTAGGTATTATTTATAATACAATATGTACCTAGATAGGTCAGGAAAGAATATTTTCCTCATAGTATTTAAACAGTTCCTTTGGATAAAAAGCTTGCATTCTAAAAGTTCATGAATTAAGTCATCTTTTCAATACATACAATTTCCTTTCCAATGGAAATAATATTAATAGTTCCTAGGAACTACTTAAGCTTATCAATCATGATTAGGTAATATTACAGCTCACAGATGGAATAAAGTTTATAAGTTACTCCTAGTGAAAGAAGAAAGGAAACAAATATTTACTAAACGCCAATATGTGCCAGGCACTGTGCTAATTATTTTGCAATTATCTCATTTGATCCTTCACAACCCTGAACAATCCTGGGAGTCACATTGCTTCCTCCATATCAAGTACCATAAGAGATTTTGCCAGCTCAAGGAAGCTGGTTTGCTATGTAGAAAATGTAGGAGTTGGAAAAGCATTCTCAGTGGAAATGGAGAGATGAGGACACTGTCACTAACTATTCATGCAAATTGTGTACATAAAGTCTTGTTCTCATATCCTCAGTTGTTTGTGCCTTCCTTCCTGCCCCTCCCTATCTGCAAATTCACATAAATTAATCAGATGCACTATGTGTACAGATATTCTATTTATATATATATGTGTGTGTGCATACATATGGTATGTATATAATTATAAAATAATAATATAATAATACATAATTATCATGTATTAAAGGTGCATATGCAAAAAAGTATATGCACTCATTTTTTGGGTATATACTTATTAATGCAAATGTCTCCTCTTTAGGGAAAGGAACTGATTTATTTTTGTCTTTGTATCAGAGGACATAGCACAATTTCTGGCAGTAGGAGCTTATTAAAAGCTTGCTGAATAATTTGCTATTCAGGTATTCATGATGGACAGGAGAAACCACATGGGTTGATTACTCAAAGTAGTTAAGATTCAGGTAGAAAGTGTTATAAAGACTCTATAACAAATTATCAAAACTGATCAAGGCATTTTCTCACCAGTAATATTCTGAAGAAACAGAAGAGGAATTTTTCTTTGGCAGCATAATTGAATAAAATGAGTTCCCTGTAAAAAGAGAAAAAAATTAATATAATTATTATACATTTAATTATGATTATAATTAATTGCAATTAGATAACAGTTGCAAATATATTACTATGCTTCCTTCAAAACAAAACAGGACAACCTAGGGAAAAAGACAAAAATTCACTCCACCTTGCTTATCATGCTTAACAGCATATCAATAACAATATACTTATGCTAAAAGTTATTAATCCATTAGCAGTAGGATATATGCTCTGCTCTTTTTCTGATGTTGCTAATAAAAGTGATGCATCAACTCTCTTATAGCCACATTTTTGACATACAATACATATCTGTAAGACATCTAACTACTGGGGATAAAGTAAATGGCTCCTGAATTAAGTTTTTTTTTATCCTTTTGTTGAGAACTTGATGAGTGTTTTTATGTAAAAATAACTAGCCCATAATGTAGCTGGCTCCAAACTAAGAATGGTTTTTACATTTTTAAATACAATAAAACTTTAGATAAAAATGTAAAAACTATTCTTGGCTGTGGGCTGTGCAAAAACAGATGGTGCAAGTTTCCCAATCCTGGTAACTTACCAATCAAGTTGGACAAATAAATCACCAACTTTTTCATCTGAACACTTTCTTGATATGCAGAACATTTCTACATATAGTGTCTACCATCACAGGTAATTATGCTTCTCAATAAATGATATAAAAAGACCTCCCTGAGAATCATGATGCCCAAAACTTGATAACTAATGGAGTACCTTTATATTTTAAGGTAATATGGAAAAATCAGTAATGTGCCCAAAATCATACCTGCTCTCCCTTCCTTTTCCCAATAGGTTCAGCTTCTGACTTGAACCAGCTCCATGTATCAATGCTAGATTAATCTTTCTTCCTCTTATCTTATTGTAAGTTTTTTAAAACTTTAACGTCCCTTCCGAATGATTTCTCCTTTACCCCTATAATATCTGACAATACATGCCTTATTTCATACCCATAGTTCAACACACTGCTACTGAGAGATGGAAGGTATGCTTTACCTCAACCAAATAATCCTGCTTGCCAGTGAACATGCTGAATTCTTTCATAGGTATAATAGATACAGAAGCAAATGAGAAAGCTGAATGTTTTTTTCTTTTCTTCTCATTTATTTCTTTTAAGCCTTTTCTTCCCATTTATTTTATTTCCACATTTGACTTTCAAAATAAATGAAAAAGACAAACAGAACACCTTTGAAAGTTATCTATAGAATTTATTAAATACTTTAAAAAAGCAGTCTAAAACATTTCATTTGCATATTTGCATACAACCCTTTTTCCTATGTACATAAAGAGGTGCTCAATTTATTTAGTTTATGTTAATTTCAGAATTAAAAAGTAATTACCAAAGTTAGTGATACTAAATTTAAAATAAAAGAAAATCCTGATAATCTTTTACATATTACTTACCTTCTTTGCAGATTCTGAGAAAAGAACACCATTGTTTCCAATAATTCCCACTGGGTAGCCAAATATTCTGGCAAATCCTTAAAATAAAATTTGTAACATTTATTTCTGATCACAAACTGACATGTGCTCAATGGTACAATTAATGTGAAAGAGCAAAAATGGAATGATTAGTGTCATTCAGCTATTTTTTTGACCAGGAAGTGGAAGGGTTTGCCATTTCCTTCTTCAGTGGATTAAAGCAAACAGAGGTCACACAGCTCATCAGGAGGGCCAGATTTCCATCTCATCTCTGCCACATGCTGCTGGGTGACCCTGAGCTCACCACTTCACCTCTCAGGTAATTTTTTAAAACTAGAATTTGCCGAGTTCCTCACCAGGAACACCCTGTAGCAATGAAGTCATAGGTCTTGTCTCCAGCAAAAGATAGGGTCACATTTTTATTACCCATATTAAAAAAAATTTTTTTTTCTGTTTTAGCTTTGGTTTGTTTTTTCAATAGGTATGTTACCTAGGGGGAAAAAAATTCAACTTTTATTTTATGTGACAGTTCTTCAATAGCTGGTTTAGATAAACAATGTTGGTTTGATATTAAAATAAGCATAGCTCCTTAAAAGCCAATCTACATTCACCCTCTTCATTGAAATACTTGCCATGAAAGCAGCTTAATCAACTAAGATCATCATGGGCTTTTTCCATATCCAAATGGCCTGCCCAGCGAGTGTAAAGTCAAGCTGGGTAAAAAGCAAAATAAACTTAACCCAGAAGAAACTCACTACAGGGTCAATTTTGCTCAAAGGTTGCTACAAAGAAATGCTACAGGCAAAAAAACAAACAAAAAAAAAACCCCAAAAAACCATACACAAAACTAAACTAAAAAGCACCATCCCCACCCTCCACACCCCCCCACAGCTCTCACCAGAGGAAGACACCTTACACAGTTCTAGAGAAAAAAGGCTGTTTTGAAAACCTAAAAATGAGGCTAACCCTAAGGCCCTGCAAGTTTTCCAAACCATGAATAAAAATGTTGATATTAATCTGAAACTGTTATTATCTAAAACCCAAATGGGAAGAGCCTATAAGTAACACTGAATATCAGATGAAACTAACTATGAAACAAATAGGCAAAACAGGTTTGGAGAGTGGAGTGGGATTTGCTAATGATTTAATACATTAGAAGCAACTTCACTCTTTTTAAGAAAAACACAAACCATATAGCTGCTTCCTCCTGATTGGGCAGCCAACAGATGTAATGCTGGGTCTGGAGTCAAAAAAACCCCCCAAAAAACCCAAAAACCTGGATTCACATCTGACCTCAAATACCTATTTGCTTTAGTTTTCTTTTCTGTAAAATGAGGATTAATAGGTCACTGTGGGGATATTTATAAAGCATTTGCAAATCTTAAAGTATAACATATATGCTAGTTATCCTACATGTTCTATTTCCAACACTTTGGCCTAAGCCATAACTAACATTCAGCTGGCTATCTACTGTACTCTAACCAGCAAGACAAATTCACCAAAGAAAGAAAGGATATGGGAAAAGAATAAATTCTCAAAAGAATATTGTAGATGGGGCAGCTAGGTGGCGCAGTGATAGAGCACCAGCCCTGAAGTCAGGAGGACCTGAGTTCAAATCTGGTCTCAGACACTTAACATTCCCTAGCTGTGTGACCCTGGGCAAGTCACTTAACCTCAATTGCCTCAGCAAAAAGCAAATATATATATATATAGTAGAAATCCTTTTTGAACTTGTTCCAACCCACAAAAATTGAGAGAAACATGTCCAATTGTTTATGACCTATTATGAAGAAGAAAAATCTCTGAATATTACTTTGGCTGCTTAGCCATCGAGACATATATTGTTCAAAAATTAGTTTGAGCTGGTAAAACCTATTTGTTCAAACATTAATGGAAATTGGACATTTAAGTACAAAAGTTCAAAACCCAGTTGGAGTGAATTCTTCATCTTAAAATAGGCAAGTATTGGGATTTAACCAGGAATAGAAGCCTCAGTATTTTTTCATCTAGGCTTGTGCTTTATATTAACCTAGTTTCTAAAGAGAAATGAAATTTTTTTCTTACCTACTTCAGCTTCAAGCTTTACCCAGTATACTCAAGGTTTTGTTTTCTGTCACTTTGAGTCTAGCATTCAATTTAAACATTATCCTACATTAGAAACCAGACCTAATATTTTACTCTTTGAAAACAACTTTTAGAAATGCTTTATTTGCTTTTCAGATTATGTTCTTTGCCCAAGGCATGACAATCTATCTACCTACATATCAGCCCCCCCTGAGACCTAGTTAAAATGTTTTTGAATTCCACATGCCTATGATGAGCAGACAGCCATGGTTTCTTTCTTCCTCTCCTTCCTTACTCTTGTCCTAAAAAGCCATCTAACCACAGATAGTTCCTACATCTATTGACTCCATGGACTCCAGTCAACACAGTGAGTGACAAAAATACTCGGGATGCTATCAGAGTGACTTTGGAGTCTATTTCACATTCCAGATACTTGAAGGAAATCAAAATTTAGTTTTACTTCAAAACAGGGGATTTCTATACCTGTGACTAAGGTATCACCATAGAGAGCTTTAAATTCATCAAATCTGCTTCCATCCACAATCCTAGCAATCACCTAGAAGAAAAAAATAAAACCTTTATGACAGAAATTTTTTAAAATTGTGTTCGTGTTATTTTTAAGTAAGAAAAAACATTCAAAGTGAACATGTCGTTTCCCCAGATTCACTATACTCTCTATGGAGCTGACTGAGCTTTATAAGGATGCTCCAATCACTCTTGTTTACCTTTGTCATAAATAAGAATCATTATGCTTGCAAAGAATAAAATCAGGACTCTTCTATTTGTAACTATGTGTCAGAAAAAGGCACGGCCCAAACAAGAACCTGGAAATCTGCAGGCAATCTCAGCTCCCAGATACACACTAACCTCAACCAACATTTCCACCTCCATTACATAGTCTGCATTCTAGTAAAAGAGGATTATGTATTACCCAGAATTTTTTCCACTCCTATGCCCTTGTTTACACAGTTCTCTGTGGCTGGAATGCTCTCCATTTAGAGCAATGCTGCCCATGCTTCATGGCCTAGTGCAAAATGCATGTTACAGTGGTTGTAACTGTGGTCTCCATGGATAAAGTAGGTAATTATTTCCATCTTAGTGACACAGTCCTTTAATCAGTAAACAGTGTGAAAAATGCTGAGGGAGATACAAAGATAAAAGCAAGACAACTGACCCTGCTCCTGAGGAAAATATCATTTAGTAAATGTACACAAAGAACCATGGTGCAGAATTGAATATGGGTTCACAAACAATGTGAGGAGAGAAAGGTTGTTTCTTGCAGACAATAATCAGGAAGTGGCATTTAAGAATAGACCATGAAGCTTGGAGGGGGTTACCTTACGTGGAGACTGAAAACAGGGAAGACATTCCAGCCATGGAGAACAGTATAAGCAAAGACGTGGGGGTGGGAAATACAGAGTTTAATCACAATGGTAACTAGACATTCAGGAAGCACAGGACAAAACACCCCAAACAGATCTGGGTCAAAGGACAAAATGTTCTCTCAAATTGGCTTTTTAAGACAAACAGATTCCTGAAACACAAAGTCCTGCAAGGGCAAGTCAGAGATCACAGGAGAGTGATCCCTGAGGGCTGTGATGAGAAGAGACATAACAGGGTGAAGAAAATCAAGGAAGGGCTATCCTGAGGTTTCTCAGTCAAGGAAAGGAAACCCGTAGGTTCCTATTTTGATTAATAAACTTTTTGGGGGGAGGAGGGGGACAAACTAGGATTTAAACTCAGTTGTTTCTAAGCTATAGTATATAAATGCTATCAGCACCCTTTAAATTATGGTCACCCTTGGTTTACACCTATGCTTCTTTAAAGGTCCCCAGGACAGAGTTATAGAAAATCCTATTTCTATTTATTTTTAATGCAACTGTATCTGCAGTCCTTGGAATAATGTTGATATGGAAGAAATCATACCAATTATAAAAATGAAGGATGATAACTAATATATGACATATGCACATTTGGAAAAGACATCCATCTATATTACAAAAGATTTAGATACTGATGTGGAGTTTTGGCAACATCTGTAATGCAATGCAGTTTAAAATAAAACCTCTTCTAATGGCACTTTGACATTTCAACTATTTAAAAAATAACAACAGTAAGGAGAAAAAACACCTTTGAAAACTGTGAAGTTGCCCATAGGCCCTCTCTGATATCTACTTTAAATGAAAAGCCTCTTTAGTCACAAATCAAGTTAATCCCATCACCCATCAAGCAATGATAGACAAGAATTGGGACTTTTTTTGTTTCATTTAACAATGATACATGAATTATAAAATTGCCCTTACCTGCAGTTTCTTCCTGACATACCCACCAACCAATGGCAAAACAGATTAAATACATTTTAATTCTTCCCTGTCTTTAGATGTGTAATTATACTTTCAAAGTATTGTTTCTCACAAGAATTTACTTTTTTATTCATTTAGACAGGTTACATTATAGTTCTGCTTCAATTTAAAGCCATATCTAGGACAATTATGCTGGCATCTGTGATCTCTGCTATGCCTGAGATAGAGCTGAGGCTGGTAGAACATGAGTCTAAGACCTCTGAGCTGCAGAAGGGGTCAAACCTTCTGGGTGTACACAAGATCTCATCGTGTAGAGATTTTGGGAGGAAAAGGGGGAGGCTTAAAGAGGGGAGAATCAGGACCCAGATTATAAATGGAGAAAATCATTTCATGACAATCAATTGTGAGAGTGGGTCTGTGAATGGCTGCTGTTCTTCTAGCTTGAGCAAGATATGGTAACCAAAAACAAAAAGCCATACCTCTCGGACATCAAAATTCCTCTTGAGGTTATCTCCAACTATTCCATATACCTCATCTACAGGAAATAACGGTTCTTCAGAAGGTTCTATAGTCACCTATAATAATTTATTAGAGTTATATCAATCAAAGATAAATTTAATTAAACAAACACTTATTAAATACTAACATGACATAACATAATATAACCTTACATAACCACTGTACCATATTATACAAACAATACAAGGAACTATCTTAGGTTCTGGAGAAAAAAAGACAAAAATAAAAACCATTCCTAACTTCAAGAAGCTTATATTCTAGTGGGAGAATACAATATGTACACAAGTAACAAAATACAGAAATGATTTCAAGGAAGAAAGAATTCTAATATCTGGAGGATGAGAAGAGGCTTCCTAGAGAAAGTGATACCTATATACTCTTAAAGTATAAAGAAAACAAAAGATGATACTTTATACTGTCATCAATCTGACAACCTAAAGAAGACACTAAAATATTTTCTAGCTAAAATGCCAGTTTGTATTCAGACAGCATAAGGATGCATTACTTAATAATAGCATACTACACATCAGTGTAAATGAAAGGAATAACCAAAGGAAATCAAGCTTTTAATAAATGTAATTATCAACTTAGTCCAACTCTCTTTTTGGTAGAGAAGGGGACTATTACTGCAAAATGTTACAAACCTTCATAGAAGCACTGGTCAGGCTGGGTGGTCCTACTTTTTCTTACAAGGGAAAGCTCACAGCATTTGTTTAAGGGCAAATGGGGTGGAGGTAATATCCAGAAATGACTATTGCTGAAACAAAAGACATTAATAAAACTTTTTATTAAGAAAAAATATCGTATACTCACTTCTAATTTCTTGTTATAGTTTAGACTCCTCACAACTTTCCTTGCCAAGTGAAGTGCATGACTGTCATCCAAAGCATAGTGATCAGTTACTCCGGACTTTCTACAGAATAAAATAAATTCAAAACGTCAACAGAAAAGAAAGAAGGAATGAAAAATGTTACCACTACACATCTTTCCTTAGCTAACATGATGTCCCCAAATTAAGGCCATATCATCTGAATAAATGAAATTAGAGTTAAGTTAGAGGAATTCTTTGGACATGACTAACTTTATGATGTTTAGAGTTATCCTAAAGGAACTGGAATATTTGAAAGTTACAGAAAGATGGTTCCCTAAAACAGAGACCTGAAATGCAGGCCTTGCTCTGAGGAGTTACCCTCAGCCCATACTTGGTTCAGCTCCTATTACAGTTACTCCACAAACCAAAAATTGACTGTTATGGACTGAAACTGAAACACACAATGGAAAACAAAATGACAACTAATATGAGTTAGAGTTACTTCAGATATTTTAGGTAGAGAATGGGTCATGAGAGGGGCAAAGCTAGCTAGAATAAAAGTCCAAGGTGTTGAATCAGGTTGTGTTAGTTAAGACAGCTTTGATTCCTATAGCTGTGGTGCCCATGTGATCAATAAATACTGCATAAAAGACTTTAGTTTTCATATGTATCTTCAACTTTTGTACATTTGACACTTTCATAGTAACCATGGAATAACCCACAAAATGAAGTATAAAAAATAAAATGGCAAAACATTTTCCCTCACTTGTAATCCCCTAGAATTCTGTGACCTTTTGTGTAACATCTCAATTTTAAAAATTGATTTCATACAGTATTCATTTTTCATAACACAGGATATCTACAGTGTCAAATACTTAGGTAGGATGGCCAAAGTAGAGAAGTTTACAGCAGGATAGTATATAATGCAAAGAACTCACTCTGCCATCTGATGCACTGGAAGATTTGGGTTAAAAAATATTTTAGCTTTAAGATATTAGCACAAAAGGTCACAGAATTCTAGGGAATTACTAGTGAGGGAAAATGTTTTGCATGTTAACATTTTTATTTTGCATATTGTATTATATGGGCTATTTCTTAGTTATTGTGTTAGGAAAAGTACATATAAGAATTAATGTTCTAGTATAAAGAATTGTATTCAGAAAAGTATGTTTTCAGCAAAAGATTACAATTTCTGGTGGTTGCAGGCACCCAAATCTATTTTAGATAGACTCAATGTATCAACATTCACAGTTCTGTTGTTTTACTTTTGTGCTATTTTCTAGGAATGTCACTCTTGTTAAAACTGAGGGACTGACTACCTAGAGTAGTCATACTTCCCTATAACTTCATACATACATACATATGTGTATATATACACAAACATATATATATATATATACACATACATATATATATAAAACTTCCCTATAACTCATATCATTCAAAGGATAGAATGTAAGTAAGTTAATAGGGAAAGGAATTGCTTTATTCTTGTCTGCTATCTGATTCCCAGCACAGTGCATAACATATATTAATAAATACTTGTTGATTGATTCATGTGACATAACTGAAATACTAGTTAGAAGAATACCAAATACCCTAACTTTAAAAACTACCTTAATTTATGTGTAATAATGTACTTGAAAATAAAAAGATTATGTAATTACTCTAAAATTAGTGGTTACACACAGTAGTAGTATCCTCATTTTACCAAAATTAAGACAAGAAAGTAATTTATTCTAAGAGCATAAAGGAAATGACAGATTAAGGATTAGTATCCAAGTTCCCCTGTGAGTTCTTCTGTACAACAATACACTGCCTTTTTTTCAAGATGCTTTTAAAAATCAATGATCCTATGGTTTGCTTAGCAGAGGAGGAAAAAAAGAATATATTCAGAAACAGATGTGGTACAACAACAAAAAGTATCAATGAGTTTTATTTACTTTTTAAAAAACCCAATAATCCCAGGTACCTCAAACATAAATCTTGATAAGCATTATTCTGGTTAATGATTTTTTTAAAAATTCCAATTACAGAAGACCTATATCTATTTTTAGGAAGCAATACTAAAATATGTTTGGGACTAAGAAAAATTCTAGTAAAAGATACTAGCAAGAATTTCAGCATTCCAAGAAACTACAGCAACCATGCCAAAGACACTCTGCTGAAATTAATTTATCATTTTTTACCTTAATAGAATGGGTCAAAGAGTCAATATCAATGGGGCAACTGTGACATTCTTAGACTTTTCATTCAAGTTTCAGTTTTTATAGTTTGTCATTTCAGACACATTAGTACTTGACCCTATATTCAGGCTTGGAGTAGCAACCCTTCCCTGCCCCCCCAAATTGTATTATTTAGAAGTATATCAGAAAGGGAGGTTTCATTCTATTTTGCATACTACAAATGCCATCATATCAGAATTCTAAACCCTGATGACTATTAATCTGCAAGAAAAAACCAAATCCAGCAAGACATTTTTGAGGACTGTGGCACTGTGGAATATGCTATTTTACAATATGTGCCTGTAATACTGTCACATAAATAGCCCATAATTATTGAATCACTACAACTGTACTAAGATTTTTTTTTAAAATCAGTGTCAAATACATGTTTATGAAGTTTCCCTACTATATATATTAATGCTATCATGAGGAAGAAATACTTGGAAAGACCAAAGTACTTTATTCTGAATTTTTACCCAAGCCTCTCTGTCACCTTCTTTGTGGGTGGTGACTAACAGACAAAGCAAAAATATGCAGCTTAAACAGAAGAAACAGAAAGATCACAAGGCTCAATGCATTGGAGTCTGACAGCCATCCAGAAGCATCTCACTCAAATGTATCAATATGCTTTCCTCCCCAGGATTTGGAACCATTTCAACAAGAGATAATCGTAGCAGCAGTGGTAATAGTGGAAGTAGTAGTCATAGTATATCTACTTTGGGTGGAGCTTTCCCAATTCCCATATATTATCTCAAAAATCCAAATAGGTAGGCAAGTATCATCACATTGTACCAATGAGAAAAACAGACTCAGACACTCAACAAAGAGCACACAGCCAGCAAATGCTTGTCTTTACCCCAACATTCCTTCCCTGCCCCAAAACCCAAAATGTCCTACTGTCTCTCAGATCAAATATAAATACATTCATTCTATGAGGATTTTTAAGCACCTACTACTGTGGTAAGAAAAAGCAAAAATGAAAACAATCCCTGCTCTGAAGAAATATTGGGGAAATACACTATGAAAAACTCCATTGGGGAAAATATAAACAAAGGTTAAGTAAAACAATCAACATTCAAAGCAACTGCAAACTAACTTCTAAGGGAAAGAAAAGTATCCTTGGGAAAATCAGGATCATACAAGCTGATACATGTGATACAAACTGAGTTCTGAAGGTAGCAGGATTCTAGAAGGTGAAGGAATACATTCTGGGCATGGGAGACAGCCTGTGTAAAGGTATGGAAAAAAGGAGATGAATTTTCCATTATGGGGAACAGCAATGAGGCTTGTTTGATTAGAATATACAGGAGGTAAAAGAAAGAAATATATAATAAGGCTGTAAGATGGGTTGGAGTCAGATTGCAAATGGTTTATCCAAATGCCAAGCAGATAATAAGTTAGTATTTTTCCTGAAGGCAACTGAGAACCATTGGAATTTCTTGAGCATGAGAGAATGACACAGCAATTATCTGCACAGAGGAATATCACTCTGGAAGCTATGAAAGGATAGACTGGAAAGGAATTAAGCCCCACTCCATATCTAAATTAAATACTGTCTATAACCTATGTTATCCTTTAAAAGGTAAAACAAGTAACAAGGGAAATCGCTATTTAGTATCTAACAGTTCCACCAACAAAAAACTCTGCTGAAGTAGAAATTAAAAGAACCTTAGAAGGGAAACAAATACCTCATTTTAGGTATTTGTTAAAGGAGAAAAATGTGGAAGACTTCCTATACTTTTGAAACAAGATGTCAAGGAATTAGAGACCAAAAAAAATAAGATCCCATAGCCCAAAAATTACACACACACACAAAGTTACTTCAGGAGAGCTGGGAAGTTCTCAGAAATTAGTTTGAGGGGTTTTTTTAGGGGGGAGCTTTTCACCTTGGGCATCTATTCATGGACCTCATTCCAATGCTGATCAACATGTAAGCTTTAACTTGCTCCACTTTTTCAATCTGAACTGTTTCAGCCCTCCTTCAGAAACCAAGTGGCCCTCCACTACAAAAGGCTCACAATATTGGTGCTAGACTTAGTGCGCACACCTGATTGGCTTTAGTCCTACTGCAGCTCAGAACTCCCAAGGAGCTACCAGCCTTGGCCTCCCTAAAAAGCAAAGACACCACACTCAGACTCAAAAATGAAATTCTAAAGATAAAAACCAATTCAATGAGAAAGAAAAGGAAGAGCTGTTTAAAGAGATCAATATAGATACAAAAGGAACTCACTGACCAATTTAGACTTTTAGAAGATATATATAGAGGATGGAATCAAGAACAAATAACTAAGGATAGTAAGGTCCTGTAAGAACAATGTGATGATGACTAAAGTTTGAAATGAGCTGAGGCTGCTGATGAATTGTAAAGAATTATATTTCCCTCTTTCTGTCAAAGTTACCAATCATCCCTCAGTCACCTAGGTTCAAATCATCCATACTCTCTCTTATCGCATATATCCAGTAAGTTGCCAGATACTGTTATTTTTACTTTGAAACATCGCTCACTAATATTCCCTTCTCTCCACTCAAACACAGCTGCTACCCACATTCAGGCTCCCACGACCTCTACTCCTGCACAGCCTTCTAACTGGTGTTACAAGGTCATCTCTCCCAACACCAATCCAAACTCCACAGTTGCCAAAATGATTTTTCTTACAGGCTGAGCTAACTACATTACTCAATTATATTCAATAAATTTCAATCATTTTCTACTAGGATCAAATATAAACTGCTGTGTTAAGCATTTATGTCTCTTCACTAGCTGCCCCCCTATTTTTCTAACCTTATTACACATTACTTCCCTTTATACACACTATGGTTTAGCCAAACTGGTCTTCTTACGGTTGCTCACACGGCAACTCCTTTTTTCATATCTTGTACTAGCTGTTCCCCAATACATGGAAGTACATTGCTCACTTCTGTCTCCTGAAGGCTCTAGTTTCTTTCGAGGCTTAGTTCAAACATTACATGAAACTCTTTTTAATCCTCCAACTGCTCAGGGCCTGCCTTCCCACAAATCACCTTGATTCTTTTTTGGCTATCTTTGTATGTATATCTACCCTGGCTAAACTGGAAGCTCCATGAGTAGACTATTTCACTTTTGTCTCTATCCCCACTTCAGTAAGGTAATGCTTGTGGACTGATTAATTCTTTGAAGACATCATAGCATTCTAGCTCAATTATACTTGGGGGGAAAAAAGGATTTAAAAAAAAAAGAACACTGCTCAAAGCAGATAGGATGATCATAATGGACAAGTGAAAGAAATTAGACAAAACTACTCAAATGTGATTTTGGTTCTATTTTTTCTTCCTTTCTTTTTTTTTTTTTTTTTTGCTGAGGCAATTGGGGTTAAGTGGCTTGCCCAGGGTCACATAGCTAGGAAGTATTAAATGTCTGAGATCAAATTTGATTTCAGGTTCTCCTGACTTCAGGGCTGCTGATCAATCCACTGCGCCACCTAGCTGCCCCATCTATTTTATCTTTCAATAAAAAAAATTTTTTTTAGACCAAAAGGACAAAAAAGTAAATATGGTACTGAAACCCAAAACACACAGAGAATGAAACATAATACCTAGCTAGTCTTGATGAATTCAAGTCACCAAACTCAGATAAATTACATCTCAGAATATTGGGGGGGGGGAACTCACAGATGAAATTGCTGAAGCACTATCAATGATTTTTTGAGGAACCTAGGTAATAGAAGAGGTACTATAGGTCTAGAGAGAATATACTCCCGTATTCCATTGAGCCCTAATGCAGTTTACCTGGGTGATGACCACAGAATGAATACCTTGACCACAAGCATCCCTTTGACTTGAATGGTTCATATCTTTGACATGCCCCATAACTCCCCAAATACCACTAATCTTCTATCTCCTGATCACAGAATGACAATCAAATCAACAGTATTATTGCTATTGCAAAAAAATGTGACAATGTATTTATTATCCTATTGTATTCAAAATCCCTTTGATTCAGAAAATTGATCCTAAGGAAGCTATGTGACCAGTGGAATGTTTTTCTCCTTTGCCTTTCCTCTACCCCTCTTCCAAACCCCAGGTCATTTGGATGAGCCTGGTAGTTAAAAATTCTAGTTCTTAAAGTAAGATGGAGAACCACCAGGAATTGCCACCTGTCCTGCCATTGCAACCTAACGCATCCTAGACTTATTATGTCACCTCCTTAAATGTCCTCCAAACACTGGGGAACTGTCATCTGTCCTGATGATATGCCTTTAGGATTCCTGGGCCTTGGCACTTTGTCCTGTCATTGTACCCTTGGGACTTCTGGCCCTTTCCATCTATCTCAGAGATTAGCTCTCTTTTATGTACTAAATCTCCCAATTAGACTATATATTCCCTGAGATCAAGGACTGTCTTGTTTTTTCTGTTTATATCCCCAATGCTTAGGGTAGTGATTGCCAAGTGCTAAATAAAGCCTTTTTATTCTTTTATTCCTTAAGAGCTGCAGGTTTTTTAAAAGGAAATTCCTTTTTCTGGCTATCACTTTCTAGCTAGCACCCTCATACATCATGCAGTTGCTCATCTTCTCCCATGTCCCCATCTCATACTACCTTTCTTTCACTGTGTCTTATGGAATCCACATTCTTCAAGTAACAAATTGTCCTTCATATTCAACGTGTCCTTCTCAAGGTTCTACCATCTCCATGCAATCACAAGGAAACCTAGCTTCCCTTCCTCACCCGATACCCACAAAATGATGTATCCCTGGCCATTGAATAGACCTTTAAAGATGCTTCTCCACACACCAAACCAAGAGGAATATGTAGCATTCTACTGGCATCTCACTGCTATTTTCAGATTCTTCCAGCTGTTCACCAACACTCTGGAATTTCTCCTCCTCTAAGCGTCATTCCATTTAGATACACTATTATATCCTGATAGCTACTCTCTATTGGTCTTTAGATCATTCTTTATCTTTTCTCA
The DNA here is from genome assembly GCA_023553655.1 of Myrmecobius fasciatus. Lineage (NCBI taxonomy): Eukaryota > Metazoa > Chordata > Mammalia > Dasyuromorphia > Myrmecobiidae > Myrmecobius > Myrmecobius fasciatus. The sequence goes on along the minus strand of JAJPUD010005043.1, from coordinate 129,673 downwards.
AGGAATTATGCAATCATCATACTTATAACTAGAGACTTCAATTTTTTTTCATTATTGGTATGTCTTTTATTTATTTATTTTTATTTGCAAAACATATGTATGGGTAATTCTTCAACATTAACCCTTACAAAGCTTTCTGTTACAAATTTTTCCCCCCTACTCCCTACCCCTCCCCTAGATGGCAGGATATCCACTATATGTTAATTATGATAAAATACTTGACAAATTGAATGTATGTATACATATTTCCACACTTATCATTGTTGTGCAAGAAAAATCGTTATCTACAAGAAAGAAAAATCAGAGAAAGGAAACACAACGCAAGCAAACATCAATAGAGAGCATGAAAATGTTATGTTGTGGTCCACATTTCACATCCCTCTCTCTGGGTGTATATGGCTTTCTTCAGTGAACAATTGGAACTGGTTTGAAACATTTCATTGTTGAAGAGAGCCATGTCCATCAGAATTGATCGTCATATAGTATTGTTGTTGCCATGTAGAATGATCTCTTGGTTCTGCTCATTTCACTCAGCATCAGTTCATGTAAGTCTCTCCAGACCTCTCTGAAATCATCCTGCTGGTTGTTTCTTATAGAACAATGATATTCCATAATATTCATATACCACAATTCATCCAGCCATTCTCCAATGGATGGGCATCCATTCAGTTTCCAGTTTCTAGCCACTACAAAAAAGGCTGCCACAAACATTCTTGCACATGTGGGGCCCTTTCCTTCCTTTATGATTTCTTTGGGATATAAGCCCAATAGAAATGCTGCTGGGTCAAAGGGTATGCACAGTTTGATAACTTTTTGAGCATAGTTCCAAATTGCTCTCCAGAATGGCTGGATCTGTTCACAGTTCCACCAACAATGCATCAGTGTCCCAGCCTTCCCACATCTCCTCCAACATTCATCATTAACTTCTCCTGTCATTTTAGCCAATCTGACAGGTGTGTAGGGGTACTTCAGGGTTGTCTTAATTTGCATTTCTCTGATCAATAGTGATTTGGAGCAGCTTTTCATATGACTACAAATAGTTTTAATTTCATCCTCTGAAAATTGTCTGAGACTTCAATTTTCATTATGATGCCCCTCAAATACAATCTTACTCTCAGTATTTTTATCTCAACACCTGTGATACATTTTCGCTAGGATGCAGTTCCATACAGGAATGATAATACTCTTAACCTAATCACAATAAACATGTTACATCTTACACTATACATAATTATATTCCCCTGTCTGATCATAATCATCTATTCTTCCGCTATTTCCTGTGTATTCCCCACCACCACCTTAACCTATTCTTTACAATGCACTGTTGGTGCATGATGTAGTCACTGCAATCTCCAGTCATTCTACCCCTCTCTGATTTCGCAGGCCATCATCTCTGCACTGGCCTCACTTTTTGACCCTATAGCTAACCAATTCAAGTTAATTTTCCTATACTCTTGTTCTATTGCCCCTCATTTCTTTCCAAATTTTAATGTTAGACTCCTCTTTCCATCCACTAATAGAGGGAATCATATATCTGTGCTAAGTTCACTCAAAATTTTTATTTTCTGTTTTTTTGTGATTTCCTGATTTATGCTCTATAATCTTCTGATTTTATGTTCTATAATCTTAACTTGCCCTTCATTGTTATACCTCTCTTCTCAGGATCTATTCCAAACCTCTTCTTCTTGACTCAAGCTCTCCATCATTCCATCTCAGCAGAGAATCTCATTAAATATTTCACTGGGGACAGCTAGATGGTGCAGTGGCTAGAGCATGGGCCCTAAAGTCAGAAGGAGCTAAATTCAAATGCAGTCTCAAATGACTTAACACTTACTAGCTGTGTGACCTGGGCAAGTCATTTGACTCCAACTGCCTCACCAAAAATAAATACATAAATATTTCAATGAAAAGAAAGTTACCTCCACATTACTCCCTATTCTCTACTCTTTTTTCTCTCCAGTCTTAGAGAGATAGTCTTTCTACTTGTAAAAGCCAAGTTTTCTTGTACTCCTAATTCTGTCTCCTCTCATATACTGCCCTTGGGATTTTGTCCTCTTACCCTAATTTTCAATTGCTTCTTCAATCTTTCTCCACTGCCTTTTTCCCACTGCTTATAAGTATGCCTACCAATGATTTCAGAGAGGCCTATAGAGACTTGCATGGACTGATGCTGATGGAGGTGAGCAGAACCAGGAGATCATTATACACGGCAACAACAAGACTATATGATGATCAATTCTGATGGACATAGCTCTCTTCAACAATGAAATGTTTCAAACCAGTTCCAATTGTTCAGTGAGGAGGGCCATGTACACCCAGAGAGAGGGATATGAAATGTGGACCCACAACATAACATTTTCATGCTCTCTATTGATGTTTGCTTGCATTGGGTTTCCTTTTTCCGATTTTTTTTCCTTGTAGATATGATTTTTCTTGCATAATAACAATAAGTGTGGAAATATGTATACATATATTCGATTTGTCAAGTATTTTAACATAATTAACTTGTAGTGGATTTCCTGCCATCTGGGGGAGGGGTGGGGAGTAGTGGGGAAAAATTTGTAACAGAAAGCTTTTTAAGGGTCAATGTTGAAGAATTACCCATACATATATTTTGCAAATAAAAAGCTTTAATAAAACAAATAAATAAATAAGTATGCCTACCTCTTCCCTATCCTCAAAAAAACCCTTCATTTTTTTCTAATTACTCTCTCAAGCTATCATTCTTCCTTTCAATCAGCAAGCATTTATAAGCACTTACTATGTGACAGACACTGTGCTAAGCATTAAAGATAAAAAGAAAAGCAAAAGACAGTCCTCACTTTCAAGAAGCTCACAATCTAAGAGATATAATAAACAATTATGTATAAGATATAGATATATAAATTTAGAGCTATGTATAGAAATGGCCTCTTACAAAAAGTGGCATCTCTTGCAAAAAAAAAAAAAAAAGGGATATGGGGATAGCTAGATGGTGCAGTGGATAGAGCAACAGCCCTAAAGTCAGGAGGACTGGAATTCAAATCTGGCCTCAGACATGTAATACTTCCTAGCTATGTGACCCTGGGCAAGTCACTTACCCCCAACTGCCGCCTCAGCAAAAAAAAAAAAAAAAAAAAAGGATATGGAAGAGGCTGGGGAAGTCAGGAGGCAGAGGTAAGGAAAGAATTTATTCCAGGCATGGAGGGGAGTCACTGAAAAATACCTGGAGAAAGAAGATGGAGTGCCTTGTTCAAGAAATAGCAAGGAAGCCAATGTCATTGGAACTAAGGGTGAATAAGGCAAGATAGAGCCAGATTATAAAAAGGTTTTAAACATGAAACACAGAATTTTCTATTTGAGCCTGAAGGTAAGAGGAAACCACTGGAACTTACATAAGAAAATAACATCACATCAGCACTTTAAGAAAATTTGACACCTAAATGAAAGATGGACTCACCAAAGGGCAATCATCTAAATAAAGCTATCTATCACTTGTAGCCTCAACTTTTTCACCTCATTTTCTCTCCTTAATCCCTTTGAATCTGCCTTCTGATATCACTCAAATGAAACTACTCTCTCCAAGGTTAGCACTGCTCCTTGCCAAATCCAATGGCTTTTTCTCTGTCCTTACCCTTCTTGACCACTGTGCAGCACTGACACTGCTGATCACTCCATCCCTATGGACACTGTCTGGCCTGAGTTCTGTTCTCTCACAGCTCTCCTCCTTGTCTCACCACTTTATCTCAGTGTTATAATGGAACAGATGATAGATCTGTAAGTCAAAGAACCTAGATTCAAGTCCCAACTCTATCAAGTGACAGAACTTCTTAGAATCTCAATTTCCTCATCTGTAAAAGGAGAAGATTGGACTAGATGACCTCTCAGGTCTCTTGCAGCTCTAGTCATACCCGAATAGCCAGGTATACCAAAAAGCTTTGAATGAGATGGGAAACTGAGGACTTCTCAGAATAATGACTGTGAGAGATTGGTAGGGTTTTTCATTGGGGATCCTATTGCAGGAAAAGATAAATTGTGGCCTTTTAGAATATCAAAGGCAGACCAGGCAGACTAGAACCTATCTGCTAGTTACTGATTTGAAGAAGGGTCTGGTTGATATCAGCAGGCCTTGAGTGGGCGGTAAGTGCTTTGTTCTGGAGATTGGCAGGTCCTGGGGGTGGGCCTCCCTTTCTTTCTCTATAAGTGTGGGCTCAGGTGAGAAGGAGGGGGTACACTCCTTCCTCTCCTTGGTTTGGGCCCGGAGAAGAATGACTGTCCCAAGGAATTTCGTGAAATTTAAGTAAACTTCTAATCTTCACTGTGAGAGATCTCTGAGTAATGATTTTGAATCGGGAATTTTATTTTTATCCCACACAGCTTTGTCTAACTTCTCTTTGCACTTTCCATCTTGAGTAATCTTATCAACTCCCAAAGATTCAACTACCTCTGCTAAGTAGATGACCACCAGATCAACATATGCAGCCCTATTCTCTTTCTAATGCAACAACAGGTACATACCACCAAATACCTACTAGATGTCCTAAAGACATGATCCTTTTCCCCAAAACATTACCCCCTCCTTTCTAATTTCTGTATTTCTACTGAGCACATCACCATCCTTCTTGAATTCATGTTCACAATCCCAAAATCATCCCCAACTCTTCCTTCTTTATCATATGTTGACTCTTTCTCTATGAAAGGAAATTATAGAGGGAGGTATGTGAACTCAGATGGGATTCTCTTTCTCTCTGTGTGTGTCTGTCTTTGTCTCTTTCTCTTTTTCTTTCCTTTCCCTTCCTATGGGTGTTCTGCCCAAATGAATGTAGAAATCTTGCAAGATATCTTGGGGTCCATGGGCTAGATTTCCTTCTCAAAGACCTTACCTTAAATCCGAATCATTGGCTCTCACTGATTGGCCAACAAAAGGTCCCAAGTCAAGCCTACCTGCCACCTCCCACTGCCACCCCACCATTCCCAATACCTCAGACTAAATGTAAATAACAATTGTTTCTGTTGGGATCAGAAATCCTAAGGGCCTTCTCTTCCCAGATTGATTGCTTTTTTCCCCCTTTTGGATTAAGTAAAAAAGGCCATTCTATGCCCCATTTCTTTCTTATCTAAATTTAATCCCTGAATGGGCAGTAGCCTCAACCAAACTGAGACTTGTTAAAGACCCAATCTTAAAAAGGTCAAGGTCACTACCAGTCATTCATTGCATCCAGGGCCATCTCCAGTGATACTGTATTTGGCCACTGGATCCAATTGGCTCTGGAGAAGAAAGTAAGATTGGTGACTTTGCATAGCCCACCCTCACTCAAATCCAATTCACTTGCATTTCATGGCATCACCTTCCTCATGTCTTGATTATCTTCAGGAACAAAGGACAAACAACAAATACTTCTATCACTTATGAATTTAGGCACAAAAACTATTCTGAGACAGAGTCTATAAGCTATACCAGGCTGCAAAGGGATCCATGACAAAAATAAAAATAAAAAAAAGATTAAGAATACCTACTCTATAATGTATCTTGCATCTATTCCTATCTCTTCATTCATACAACTACCACCATAGTTTAGGTTCTCCTCACCTCTCACCTGGACTACTCTAAGTGCCTAATTAGTCTTTCAACTTTCCAATCTCTTCCCTTTCCCATTCATATATCAGTCATGCTAAAATGATATTCCTAAAGTACAGATCTGCCCATGTCTCTTCCTCAATCAAGAAATTCAAGAAGCTCAGTCTTCTTTCTAGGATAAAATATAAGGAAAGTACAAAGAGTCACTAAGAAGTGATAACGATATAGAAAAGAAAAGAAAAAAAAAAGAACAGACTATCAACAAAGCAATTTAAAAGAAAAATAATTAAAGCTACCCAAAAAGAGTCCATTTCCTTAGGACACAGTGTTTTCCCCTTCACCAGGCCTTAAAGTAAAGGCCAGATGAATATTTATTGAATATGTGGCAGAAGCCATTCTGATTCAGGTTTAGGTTGGACTACGTTGTTTCTGAGGCCCTTTTTAACTTCTAAATTTTCTGATTCTAAGTTATCTCTTAGGGACACAGTCTGGCATTATGGATATAACACTAGACTTAGAATAGAGGATATGGATTCAAATTTAATTTCTGATACATCCTGACATAGCAAAGTCATCTAATCTCTCCAACTCCCCATTCCTCATTTGTAAAATTAGGATAAAAATCACCTTTAGTAGCACCCCAAAGATAATGATAAAGTACTTTATAATTTGCAAACCTACAATGCTATTTGTAGAAAGATCAGTTATAAATAAGCCATCAGCTTGGTCACCCTGACTGGTTCACACACACATTGTTGCTCTTTCCTGTCTTAAAGATTTTATTCAGTTTATGAAAAGTAAAATTGTAAGGTTTAATTTCCACAGTTGAAAAGTTTCAGTCTTACAGCCATTCCATTGCCGTAGTTTAAAAAAAAAGTGATATGAGCTTTAGAGTCAGTACATCCCAGCTGAAGAGAATTAAAGAATGGCTTAAATCAACAGGAGTAACAAGTGCTGGCTGAGTGCAAATGATCTGGATTTATGCCCCAGGCAAACTAAAATTTTAACTGAGCATGGTTAATAAACCTCATGCATAGTAGCTAACACAATCCACATAAAATTAAAGGCTCATTAACTGAACATGGGATGATTGACAGGGAAGAGGAACTTGCCTAGGAGCATACAACATGTAAGGGGTGGATGAGGAAGACTCAGAAGGGAACTGACCAATTCTCTGAAGGAAGGGGACTGTGATGAACTAACAGCATAAAGCTTGTCTTGCTTCTGTACCCAATGCTCCCTCTTCCTAAAGAAGAGCAGAGCCCGCTTCTGGACAGAAACATTCAACCCTCTGGACTTCTTTAAAATAAACTTAACTTGATATCTGAATTTCAGTGTCAAGTGTGTTTCCAACAAGTTGGCTTTACCTTACTTGACATGCCATTCTCTTTTCACTAGGCCAAAACAAATGCACTTACCCCTTTAAGGTCTGTTTCAAGACTAAACCTCTTTCAAGAAACCTTTTGTGATTAACCTGCCTCAATCGTGGTTGGTTACTCACTTTATATTTATGCCAGACAGTTCCTTCAGCACAATTTGGTAACATCATATACTTATGTAATATTAAAGCTGAAATGGGCCCCATATATTATCTAGTCCAACCTGGTCATTTTAGCTATGTGGGAAAGTAAGGTGCGGACCTTTAGGTGGCTTTTTAGATTCTAAAAATATCAGTTGTTTTCTAACTTTTCTTTCATTGTTTCAGATATTTATGTACATATTATCTACCTAATTCACTCACAAATTCAAGTGGAGACAACTTTCTCAGTTTCTTTGGAAGCTCCCATAGCCCCTAATAAAAGTGCTACACATGTAACAAAGGCTTAATGAATGATAAATAAACAAATTTGAAGTAGTTTCCCTTAAAGGCCGGATGTTCAAAACTCTATACAAAAACAAACAAAAAACCCAAAACTCACCAATTAAAAATTATTCATTGTTTATCTCCCCATTTTCATTCCCTCACCTTCTAAAAGAGCTGCATGCCCTAAAAAGCAAGTACATTAGGGATAGGAGAGTCTATTGGACATGATTTACTGGACCTGTGCTATTGGACCTGTACCTGAAGTTAGACTCTTCCATGGTTAAGAGAATTCTGCCTCTCTTTTCCTCCTCCCCTCTCCCCCCTCCCCCCCACCCTACAGGCTACCGAAAACAGGCTGATTTTTTTAGGAATGCAGCTCTAGTAGAAGGAATTGACTTTAGATACAGAGAAGAGTGGACATCTATTTTGGCAATGCTAGCACTTAGTTGGGATGTTTTTTTTTAATGGGTTCTCAATTTTACCTGCAATGCAGGTCAGCACCTCCAAGGTCCTCAGCTGATACCTCTTCACCAGTTGCTGCTTTAACCTACAAGAGCAAAGAATTAGTATAGGATATATAATATTTCATCTATAGTGAAAGATTTTGCCAACGAATAAGGATACACCATGTTCCCCCCAAGATGACTATGTTCTAATCCAACTATACCTATTATCCTCTTTCCCATAGGCTGAAGAATCCCAAAGTATATACATCAATCCTGGGAAAAGATAAGTCTTTGAAAAATGGAAAAGGTTTCCTGACAGAGGCTTCAAATTTTCTCCTCTTTAGAAGTGCCAGCATAAAACAAACAACCATCTAATCAGAGATGTTTAAAGGCAATTCTGCCTAGAAGACCACAGTACGTTTTTTCCAACATGAATCAGGTTCGAAAATCTGATGAGGTCCTAGGTAGCCAAGTGGGCATTGGCAGAGAAAGTCTGAATTACTGTATGTAATCTGGAAGCTTCATTTCTCCCTAAGGAAAGCAGGGAAATGATAAAATCATCTGGGCCTAAAGTGGCCTTGTAAAAAATCTGATTAGGTCCTCTGTTCATATGGACCTTTATTAGGTGGGAGATCTTTGGCAGAATTCTTAGCTGAATTCTCTGCATTAACAAAACCATTATAACTCCTCAGTTACTGTATCCAATCTGAAAGCCATGTTAAGATGTCCAACTTCCTAGGTTATATTTCCCCTCTTAAGGGTCTTTTATGACCTATTCTACTGTAATTCCCTTGCTAACTCTTTTTAGGATGCTAAATCCCTTTTAGGGTTAGTCTGTCTGTCAATTTCCCCCACTTGCCATACTTTAATGGCATCTCCACTGGAGAATTTGTCTTTCTTCTTGTTTTTTTTTTTTTATTACAGTTAATTTTTAATGAATCAGATACATTTAAGAATGAATTTTTTCCTTTTTTTTTATTAAAGCTTTTTATTTGCAAAACATATGTATGGGTAATTCTTCAACACTGACCCTTACAAAGCTTTCTGTTACAAATTTTCCCCCCTAATCCCCACCCCTCCCCTAGATAGCAGGAAGTCCATAATATGTTAATTATGTTAAAATACTTGGCAAATAGAATATGTGTGTACATATTTCCACACTTATCTTGCTATGCAAGAAAAACCTATTTACAAGAAAAAAAATCTGAGAAAGGAAACACAATGCAAGCAAACATCAATAGAGAGCATGAAAATGTTATGTTCTTGTTAACTGTTAAAACTTACTTCCCTGCTAAAAACTGTTATAGATTTAGCCCACTTTTAGCAGCATAAATTCTTTGCCCTTTGATTTGGAGAAGATCTTAAACCAACAAATTTTTTTGAGACAACCCATGACACCAGTCCATAATCCCAATATACTTTTGGGGCATCACCCATACCCCAACATTTTGGTGGTCAATATAGGGAGTCTGACTACATCCCCTATCTCCACAAATCCACATATTCACTTTCAAATGTTTACATCTGAAAGGGAGTATAACTTGAAATACTGGTCCTACTGAAGGGTGTCTGGGAATCTGTAGGTTTAGCAGAGAATGCCTGAATCACTGATAGGATGATAATATTCCCTGAGGCAAGCATTGAAAATATCATCTCAGCCTTAAGTGGGCCTTTTGTTGTTAAATAGTATTTTGGTTCAAGTGGACTTTTGATTACAATGCCATCCTAGGTAGGAGTTTCTAAAAACCCCTTCTTTACTGGGGTTTTTAGAATCAGAAAGCCAAGTTATAATGGCAACCCCCCCCAACACACAACTCTTGGTTATATTTCCCCTATAAAAGATCTGTTCACCTTGCAGACCCTTGCGAACTTTCTTTATGAATTTAGCCTTCCAGTCAATGGCATACACCTCTTTACAGATAAACTATACTTTTTAGGATTTGCTGACTATGGTGTACTCACACTTCATGGAGTCTTCCTCCAGGTTACTGCTAGGGAACTTTTCTTCCCCCTAGTTAATTGCTTTAAAAAACAAAAAACAAAAAAAAAACAAAAAACAAAACAAAAAAAAAAAAAACCTTATCCTTGTTAAAATCTCTTATGGATTTAGTCCACTCTTAGCAATGTTATAAAATCTTTTCCCCTTGATTTGAAGGACATCTAAGCTTACAAATTCTTTTAAGACGATTCAAGACACAAGCCCAATATACTTTTGGGATATCACCCCATACCTCATCATTTGATGGGTTAACTCCATTTTGGTGGCCTGATATGGGGAGAGTCTAACTGCATCCTGTTGCTACAACACTAATGTTGCGGTTGGGACCCCAACACAAATGTGGGGTCCCAGATTGGCAACATGAGCTATCTCAAAAGAATTTGCAGGCTTAGACCCATCTTGGCCAAGGGACAAAGCTTTATTGCAATAGTAACACCATTACGAGCAAGGATGAATTGTAAGGGCAGAGAAATTGTAACAGCAGAGAAACAGAAGCAAGGAAATACATTTATCCAGCTTTCGATCATAAATATGCTAATTCTATGGCTCATAGGTAGGAAAGAGTAGTCTCCGGAATTTGGTTCTCTTGACCAGATTATTACTGACAAGATCATCAGTAAGCAATGAACCGGTGGTCTTATTCACTACTGTATGGAGAGTTTGATTTGTGGGAGTTTCCTGAGACCAGAAGTTATCTGACTAAGGAGTGGTCAGAATCAGACAGATTGGGTGTAGGAGTTTCCTGAGGTAGAAAATCTAGAATCATTGACTTATTGCCAGAACAGAAGCCCCCCTAAAATCAGGGGAACAAAAAATCATATTACATCACTACTACATATCTATATGGTTTCTTTATATTTAACACCTTGTCCTTTTACAGAGAATTACTAATAATGAAGAGGCACCTCAAGTTCCCAGAACCAAAAATACTCGACAATTAAAATGGTTGGCTATTTTTATGACCCAAGACTCCTTTTTATATGATTCCAAAACTATTCACCAATATGAAATACTTCACTTGATCAAAGATTTGGTTTAAAAACAACCTGAAATTGGGACAGCTAGATGGTGCAGTGGATAGAGTGCTGGCCTTGAAGTCAGAAGGACCTGAGTTCAAATCTGACCTCAGACTCTTAACACATCCTAGCTGTGTGACCCTGAGCAAGTCACTTAACTTCATTTGCTTTGTTGTGCCACAGTTCCCCTGTCTCAGTTTCCCTAAATTGTTTTTTATCAGTTTCCCTCAATTGTGCTGCCTGGGTAGCAAAACCCCTCCTTCTAACCATTCAGAGATAACTGGGCTGCAGAGAAATGGACGCTGGCATTCCAAAGAGTCATAAAACCTCCAGATGGCCTATCTCAAATACCTAAACTTATCAGAATTTATGATTCTTCCTCCAAACTGTCAGAATTGAATTGATAGTCCTTTTCTGGAACTCCAATTCCCCCCAGTCCTCTACCTCTTCTTTGTTTCCCTGCAGACAGAGCCCTATAAGAATCATTGGAACAAACTCACTAATCACTGGATACTTTGAGAACCAGATAGCTGGCTAATGGCTGCCAGTCTAACTCTCCGAAACTGGGTGCTTTGAGACAAGTTCCATTCAGTCCCACCCAAAGTTATGGATTCTACATTCTCCATTAACATCAATAAAATATTAAAAAGTCTTCAATCTGTAGTACTTCCTCAGTTTCTCCCAAAGCATAACAGCCTCAGGAAAAAAAAAAAAAAAAAAAAAAAACTGAAATCAATCTCCAAGTGTCCAAAACCATCATTTCAATTCCTATTATTTGACTAAACTTTTTTCTGCAGAAGGAAACATTTTAATTAAACAAATTTAGCCACACTAAACTTCTGTACAGAGCCATAACATCAAATGTTTTTCATCTCCTCAGTAATTTCTTTCCCCCTTCCTCCACCCCTCCACCTCCAACCTCTCTCCCGCCAAAATAAAAAATAAAACAAAAACACCCTCCTGTGATTATAATAAATTTACATTTTCAAAGACAACCATCCTGAGTAAAACAAAGTTGGAGAAATGTCCAAGTTTACACAGAAATCAATGAACTTTCACCACTATAACGCTTCATTCCTCTGATAATTGGAACTAGGCAATAAAAAGAAAGTCGAGGTAACAAATTTAAAATGACTTGATTAGTATCTGAGAAATCTTAAAAGGAATGAGGCAGAAAAGTCATTTAGTTATAAATAAAATATCCATCCAAAATATAAATTCCATCATTTAGGAATTGGTATTGATTAGTCCTTCTTTCAGCTGATTACTTTGTTCTCTTCAAACAGGGGATGCTTTTATTATAATGTAGCATTAATCTAAAATAATGCACAGAAATGACATTTTAATAATCCCTACATCAAACGCTTTTATAAATGAAGCATTAGTCCCTCTGGAATGATGAAATTACGCATCTCCAGAAATGTGCTCTTACTCATCTTCCCAAGGAATTTGGAAACAATTTTTCCTCTTTTAAACAACATTCAGTCTACACACTAACAAATGTAAACAGTTGTGTGGTTATTTAAAGCAGTAAAAAGAATAAATATAATCAGATATATTGTAATATTAGGTTGTTGGGATGATTTTGTCAAAAAAAAATAAACACCATAAGATACACTATAATAGATTATTGGGATAGTTTTTTTTATTTGGAGAGGATCTAATTAAGCTGAATTTTTCTACCAAAAATCACAGAATTTCATTGTTCATTAGCATTAATTGAGCACATTCTATATTGCTGTGTGCTAAGTGGTTAAAATCAATCCACATCCACCCTGAAGCTGTGTCAGCTACAGCTGCTCTGCCCAAAGCAAAGTCAGAACAAGCAATGTCAGAACAAGTATTCTTGCAATGGCTGATGAAAACATAAGCCTCCAAATGTTATGCATATTCTAAAAACCAGGAATCCTACTGTCCTTAAAAAATGTTACTAATAAATTTGTTAAAAATTAAAATGAAACTTCCAAATCTTCCATTCAATTCAGGAATCCAAATCCAATCCAAACATTTAAGGGCCTAAAATATACAGCATCCTGTGCTAACTGCTGGGGAAATACTCAAGAGAACTTCCAATCTAGCAGACTGTGGTTTTTTCCTCTAACACAAAAAATGTGAAATGTTATGAATTAGATGATTATAAAAGACTGCTCACTTACCAAGGGAGGTCCTCCCAAGAAAATGGTACCCTGCTTGCCAACAATGATACTTTCATCAGCCATTGCAGGAACATAAGCTCCTCCTGCTGTACAGGATCCCATTACCACTGCTATCTGGAATTCAAACACACACAAAATATAAACTAAAGAATCATAATAGATGGGCCTGCAGGGTAAATCAAAAGGCAGAATGGTGTTATCAGGACTGATGATCTAAAGACCCCAATTCTATCCCGATATTTGTTGCTATAATCAAAACAGGCTACTGATCAATCTCTGTACCTCAACTTTAAAATGGGGACATTTTCATTACTTATCTAAGAAGATAAGATATTAGTGAAGAGACTTAAATATCTGGCCTGTGTCAAGGCATACAAAGTAGGCATGGATAAAAACTAGTCACTTTGAGGTGCCAATTATCTTAATAGGATAGTTTAAAGGAAAGATAATCTAGGATAGGTGCTAGGGCCTTTTCTCATAAAGATATGAAATGCATATTAATCTAAAAGTTAGGCTTTACCTGGAAAGATTTACATGAACTGATGCTAAGTAAAGTGAATGGAACCAAGAGAACATTGTATACAGCAACAACAAGCTTATGTGACAATCAACTGTGATGGATTTGGCTCTTTTCAACAATGAGGTGATTCAAGGCAATTACAACAGACTTGTGAGGCAAAGAGCCTCTGTATCCAGATAGAAACTATGGAGATTGAATGTGGATCAAAGCATAGTATTTTCACCTTTTTGGTTGTTTGTTTGCCTATTTTTTTTTCTTTCTCATGTTTTTTTCCCCTTTTAATCTGCTTTTTCTTGAACAATATAACAAATGTGGAAATATTTTTAGAAGAATTGCAAATGTTTAACCTATATTGGATTACTTGCTATCTAGGGAGGGGGATGAGGAGGCAGAAAAAAAAATTGGAACACAAGGTTTTGTAAGGATAAATGCTAAAAACTATCTTTGCAAGTATTTTGAAAAATAAAAAGCTTTTATTTAAAAAAAAAAGTAAGGTTTTAGTGTGCATGTTCAATAAAAGGGAAAGGAGAGATTGTGGGAGGTTGAGAGGGAGGTCTTAAATGTAGGCTCCCTTGCAATGCCAGTGAATTACACATAACCCATAAGAGATAACCTGGTATAAAACCAAAGTTGTGATATGTCAGTGAGGGTATATGATAATGATAGGCTAAAGAAGGTGAATATTTAAATGAAACTGTGAATTTTAAATTCTTTGGGGCAAAATGCTTTAATAAGTTAAAAATGAATATAATGATTTCAGAGAAATATAGAAAAACTTTAATGAATTAAGAAAATAGAAAATAGTGTCAAAATAATAATAAACAGGGGCAGCTAGGTGGTGCAGTGGATAGAGCATCAGCCCTGAAGTCAGGAGGACCTGAGTTCAAATCTAATCTCAGACACTTAACACTTCCTAGCTGTGTGACCCTAGGCAAGTCACTTAACCCCAATTGCCTTAGCAAAAATAAATAAATAAATAAATAATGATAAACAACAAAATATAAGTAAAGTCAACATAGGAAGGCACAAACCTTTGGTCAATGGTAATTGCTTGTATCATGTTACCAAAATTAAAAGATACAGCCCTGATTCTTTCTTGTCTAAGAGGTATAACAAATTAGCTGTTTTTTAGGGAAAGTATTTTGAAAAGGATCTCATTTGAGTATTTGACGGAAGATGTCAATTGTTATTTTTTTTAAGAATGGTATGTTTGAATTATGGTATATGAATGTTATGGAATATTATTGCTCTGTAAGAAACGACCAGCAGGACGATTTCAGAGAGGCCTGGAGAGACTTGCATGAACTGATGCTGAGTGAAACGAGCAGAACCAGGAGATCATCATACACAGCAACAACAGTATTACATGATGATCAATTCTGATGGACATGGCTCTCTGCAACAAAGAATTGTCTCAAACCAGTTCCAATTGTTCACTGAAGAAAACCATATATACCCAGAGAGAGGGAAATGAAATATGAACCACAATGTAACATTTTCATGATCTCTATTGACATTTGTTTGCATTGTGTTGCCTTTCTCTGATTCTTTTTTTTTTCTTGTAGATAGGATTTTTCTTGCATAACTTCTCAAGCATTTCAACATTATTAGCATGTAGTGGACTTCCTGCCATCTAGGGGAGGGGAGGGGACTGGGGGTAAAATTTGTAATGGAAAGCTTTGTAAAGATCAATGTTGGGGAACTACCCATACATATGTTATACAAATAAAAAGCTTTAATTAAAAAAAAAAAAAGAATGGTATGTTTGGGGTAGCTAGTTGGTTTAGTGGATAGAGTACCAGTCCTGAAGTCAGGAGGACCTGACTTCAAAT
>JAJPUD010005043.1:79110-109343 GCA_023553655.1 Myrmecobius fasciatus | reverse complement strand
AAAAAAAAAAAAAGAATGGTATGTTTGGGGTAGCTAGTTGGTTTAGTGGATAGAGTACCAGTCCTGAAGTCAGGAGGACCTGACTTCAAATCTGGTCTCAGTCACTTAACACTTCCTGTCTGTATGACCTTGGGCAAGTCATTTAACCCCAACTGCCTCAGCAAAAAAAAAAAAAAATGGTATGGTTAAAGGGTCTTATTTTGCCCATTATTAATTTCCTCCATGCAAATAAACAGCCCTCAAAACTATATCTCAAATAGTCGTTATATTAAAAGCAAACTAAAACTAATAGTAGAGGTTAAGATAGTAACACAGGTTTACTGGGAAGATGAACAAAATGAGATCTGCAAATGTTTTGTGTTCCTTTGAGTAAGACACATTATGAATAGAAAATTATTATTATATAAAACTTCTTGTTGGCATTTCATATAGCACAAAGAATATATGAATGGTTGACTAACTGAAAAACATAAGGTAGAAATTAATAATTTGATGAATCACTTAACTACAGTAGGCGAAATATGTCACAGTTATCAAAAAAACCCAACATTATTTTTCCTTAGGCCCATGCAAATATGTACTGAAGAGAGATTACAAAAAGAAATCTTAATGGTGATATTATTCCAAATATAAAAACTTAAAAATTAGCACTACTTATTTTAAATGGGAGAAGTCAACAGGAAGCTTTTTCTCTCCTACATAAGAAAAGTTATCATAAATGAAAGTAAAATTTCTTCTCCAATTTATTTCAACATGTACAAAAGAAAATTGTGCATTGAAATGTACCTTGGTATCTATCAAGATATTTCAGTTAAGAAAAAAAATAGAGGTCAATAGAATTACTGTCAACCTTTTCTTCAAACTAGAACACTAGGTTCAGCTCAAAACTTTACTATCCAAAAGAAGGAAAATTTGAGAAATTTAATAATGATGTAAGATGCTAAAAGAGAATTATTTATAGGAAGAAAAAAGATGAAAAGAATTAAGTACAAATAGCACAGCTGACACCTGAAAGAAGGGGAAAAGAGAAAAGAAAAAAAAATCGTCAGTTAAGTTTTCAAAAGAAAAAAACAAAAGTAGAACAATCTGGGAAAGAGAAAACAGACTAAAAAGAAAAAAAGGAAGCTAAATGTTTTCTCAAGGAAAAACCTGTCACACAAATGAAAAATGGAAAAAATTACTAGAATATATATTTCAGGATATATATATTAAACCACATTGCTAAAGCTGCATCAAATGTCCTTCCAGACACATTTTCTTCTCTAATCCCTATAATCCTCAAGTGTTTACATCTAAGTAGCCAAAGTAATCTCTTCTACTTTGACACCAGAAAAAATAAAAATACCCCATCACTCAGAAACAAAACAAAAATATCACTTTGTAACTGATGAAAACTAAACAACTTAATAAAAATGTATATCAAAAACACTCCCAGAAAGGAATGGAAACAAGTTCTGTTCACAAATGTTTCAAGGAAAAATTCTGAGTATATTTATAAGATAATAACTGTACATTCATTCAAAGATAAAAATTGTCACATATTTACCTATAAATCAATCATATATTTGCCAAAATCACAAATGGGGTTTTATATTAGCCCAGGAATATGGAAGGGGAAAAACTCTACAAGATTTTATTTGATTCAATTCAATAAATATTTATCATTTACATATTAAGCATGATATAAAATATACTAATATTTTATTTATTAAGATAAATATATAAAATAATAAATATAATAAACAAATATTTGTTCAGTTCCCATTACATCCAAAGCACTTCTGTTGCAAATATTTTCCCCTCCCCACTCCCCAAATATGGCAAATGAGGCAATTGGGGGTGGGAAATGAAGCAAATAGGGACCATGAGAATCAATATTTCCTAATGTTTTCATACAAGAGATACCATTCTCAGCCAGTATCGAAATTCAATTAGCTATTCTTCAACATACTTCCTAATATGACAATACATTCTACTGGAGGTAAGACTACTATTCAAACCCAAATGAGGAACTACTTAGTGAAATGCTAATTCTGAACATACATAAATATATAGATCTCTATATGTATATGTACACACACAAACATATACATATATATAATTTTTATATGTATGTATATGTAACTATGATAACATACTCCTGAATAGGAACTTTAAAATAAAAGCAGATATGTATGTATTAGCATATACACACATAAGAGATATATGTAACAGATACAAACATTAAACTGTCCCTGTCGTCAAAAAGCTTACTTTCCAAAAGAGTAATAATACAACATATATAAGAAATAAATACCAAATGTGTATAAAATAATTAATACATAGTCATTTCAAGAGGGAAAGAATACATTATCACTTAGGGAATCAAGAGTTCTGAATCAATAGAAGACAATCAGACAGGGCACTGCCCCTTACCTCCTCTGAAAAAAACCACCTTTGCAAAGGCCCAAATTTAAGAGATGGTATGTGAGAAAGATTGGGTCTAGGGAAGAGCTAATAGTCCAGTTTGACCAGAGAAGAAGAATAATATTAAAATTCTCTTTTTTTTTCAATGAGTCAGAGAGGTAGGAAGGAGAAAAAACATTTTCTATTTTTTAAAAATTAAAACAAAAGTAGGAGGATATTATATGAAATGTTTCATTCCTTTTTCAAATAAGGTCACTATATTCCTGATTTTGCTTAACTGTTGTACTTTGTCAGAACAGATCTCAGAGTGAGAGTAATCTGTAAATGTTTTTAAAAAAACAAAAAAGTAATAAAATTTTTTGAAAAAAGAAAAAAACCTAGAAAGATAGGTAAAAGTCAGACTGTGACAGTCTTTAAATGAGAAGTCTAGACTTTATCCTAGAAGCAAAAGGAAATCACCAAAGATTTCTGAGTAGGGAGCTGACATGGTCAGATCTGTGATTCAATAATACCAATTCAGCAGCTGTATAGATGATGGCTATGAATGGAGAGATGATACCAAAAGCAAGGAAACCAATTAGGAGGCTATTACAATAAACCAAATCAGAGGCAATGAGAGCCTCGGATAAAAACTAAGTAAGTGGGAAAAAAAGGGAACAGATGGGAAAAGTGCTATAGAAGCAGAATCAATAAGATGTGACAAATGATTAAATATGGGACACTAAAGGAAAAGGAAAAGTCAAAGAAAACTGCAAGGTTGCAAACCTAAATGACTAAAATGATGATGAGACTATCAGAAACAAGTAAGTTTGGAGGAAGGATGGGTTTTTCAGGAAATATGAGTTCTATTTTGAATATGTTGGATTTCAGATGTTTAAGGAGTATCCATGTGGAAATGTTTCACATTCACTTATTAAAATGGACATTGAGAAGAAAGAATAGGGCTAGAAATTTGGGAGCCATCTACATAGAGATGATAACTAAACCTCTGAGAACTGGTAAGATTTCCAAAGGACCCACTACAGAGAGAGAAGAAAAGACACAGGACAATTTAGAAATGCCTCAATAGGCTAACAGAGAAAAGGGATGATTCAACAATGACGGCTAACAAGGAGTCATCAGACAGAAAGGAGAACAAAGGGAGAACAGCAGCGTCACAGAAGTTAAGAAGTCTAGAAAGAAGAGAGATGATCAGTATTAGAATTTGAAAAGTAGTCAAATAGAATAAGAACCGAGAAAAAAACCCCCCCCCAAAAAAAACAAAAAATGAATAATGTGAAGCTAAATAAGATGAAAAGAGCTCTGGGTACCTGGGGGAAAGTACTATAAAATATGAGTTACTTAAGATCTGACATACTACTCAGACTAACTGGAAAGTATACTATTTAGTTAGGACAGCAGATTTCAACTGACTATCCAATAATCCATTCCAAAAAAATTGTAAACTACCAAATAAATGTGTCAATAGTTGTTAAATTTTTATTGATACTACTACACCAGTATATATTATACTCAATCTTGTGTCCTGAAATTTCTCTTTTTTCTTACAAATATGAAATTTGTCTGGTTTCACTACCATCTGTTTTAGCTTCTGACTTCTCATTTAAAGAAGTAAAATCCTTTAAATGAACTGCAAAAAAAATATTGAAAACCAAAAGGATTATATAAGTAGGCTTTGAGAAAATGATAACAGGCCATAAGAAGTATGCTACAAAACAGTTTTGAAATGAAGTTAAAACAAAAAAAGCACAATTATGTAAAGAAAAACAACTCTAAAAGACTTTAGTTGATGATAAAGTCTTCCTCCTATTTCTCATTAGAAACATGATGGAGAATGAACATAGAATGAAACATTAATTTTCATTCATGGAGAGGACATTATTTTTTTTTTGGCTGACTACATTTATTACAATGGAGGAGGTATCTATGAAATAAGGGGAAACAGGAAGAAATAATTAGTGAGTAGCAGAGATATTTTTAAAAATCAATAAAATATTTTAAATGCACAAAAAACCCAAAAGTTTCATAAAAGTACACATACAAGGAAATTTTGTTACTACCTTATTTAATACATACTATTAAAAAATATTCTATATTTAACAGTTCAGGTTTCACATACAATTCTTTTGTTCTTTGCAAACTGAAAAGTTTGTTTTAAATCATTAATTTCAAGAGAAATTAAGAAAATTACCTGTGAAATATTTTTAGAAGACATAATTGCTTGATTATAGAATATGCGACCAAAGTGATCTCGATCTGGAAATACTTCTGCTTGTCGAGGTAAGTTTGCACCTCCTGAATCAACTAAAGATAGTAAGAACATTAAAACAATATATTACCAAGATTATATATTATGACCAAATGAGATTTATAACAGGAATTCAGGTAGACTATTATAATTGATTATATCAATAATGAAAATTTTAAAAATCATATGATTGTATCAATAGATGCAGAAAAAGCTTTTGGTAAAATATAATACTAATTTCCTTTAAAAAAAATTGAAAGTATTGGTATAAATGGATTTATCCTTAAATTGATAAAAAAAAAAGCATTTATCTACAGAACCATAGAAAAACATTATTTAATGACAATAAACCAGAAGCCTGCCCAGTGAGATCAGATATGGAGCAAGGATGCCCACTGTCACCATTATTATTCAATATTGAATTGGAAATCCTAGCAATAGCAACAAGGGAAGAAAAAAATAGAAAGAATCATAATAGGGAATGAGATAATAATACTCTCTTTTTACAGACAATGTGATGATATATTTGGAAAATCTCAAAGACCCAAGCAAAAAGTTAATTGAAACTAAAGATTTTAGCAAAATATCAGGATATAGAATAAATCCACATAAATCATCAGCACTCCTATATATCACAAAGAAAGTCCTACAAGAAGAGATAGTAAGAAGTACTCCATTTAAAATAATTCTAGACAGTATTTTTTTAAAAAACCTGGGAATATAACTGTCTAAACAAACCCAGGAATTATAGTAACAAAATTATTTTTAAAAAAACACTTTTTAAACAAATAAAATCTGTTTAAATAACTGGAGAAATATTAATTATTTATGGGTAGGCAGAGCCAATATAATATAATATAATATAAATGACAATTTTACCTCAACTGATTTATAAATTCAATGTTATCCCAACCAAAAAATTATTTTACTGTTTTAGAAAAAAGTATAACAAAATTTACTTAGAAGAACAAAAAGTCCAAAATATCAAAGAAACTAATAAAAAAAATTGTAAAGGAAGGAGATTTGACAATACCAAACCTTAAAAAATATTATAAGGCAGTAATTATCAAAAACTATCTGATACTAAGAAATATAAATGTAGATCAATGGTTCACAGTAGACACAATTTACAGCAGCAAATAAATAATAGCAAACATGTATTTGACAAGTATAAAGATGTGTTTTGCAAATATAAAGTATTAATTAATTAATTAATTAATTTAAAAACACACAAATATGTTCTGATGATGAAATAAGTGACATAACCAAACTAAATATATTGGTTTTTTTATTAATACTTTTTATTTGCAAAACATATGTATGGGTAATTCCTAAACATTAACCCTTACAAAGCTTTCTGTTACAAATTTTTCCCCCCTACTCCCCACCCCTCCCCTAGAGGGCAGGATATCCACTACATGATAATTATGTTAGAATACTTAAGAAATCAAATATATGTATAGTTATTGCCACACATCATTTTTTGTGCAGGAGAAATCGTATCTACAAGAAAGAATAATCCGATAAAGGAAATACAATGCAAGCAAACATCAATAGAGAACATGAAAATGTTATGTTGTGGTCCACATTTCACATCCCTCTCTCTGGGTGTATATGGCTCTCTTCACCGAACAATTGGAGCTGGTTTGAAGCATTTCATTGTTGAAGAGAGTCATGTCCATTAGAACTGATCCTCATATAGTATTGTTGTTGCCGTGAATAATGATCTCCTGGTTCTGCTCATTTCACTCAGCATCAGTTCTAAATATATTGTTTAGTCAAGTTTTAATACTAAAATCTTAGGCTGGTTAAGCATTCAGCTCAGGTGTCCTTAAGCTGGGATCCATGATTTTTTTTTATATTTTAGTAATTATATTTCAATACAATTAGTTTCCTTTGTAATCCTAGGTATTTGAAAACAATATACTGGGAACAGAATCCCTAATTTGGATCTTGAGAGTGTGCATTTTCAGAAATCTAAATAGACTAGTAGCAAAAATCTTGTTAGACTTTAAGTGATTAAAGGTCATTATACTGATTCTCTTGGGAATATAAAGAAAACTATAACACTTCATGAAGCTTAAAGTCTCAGAGGGGAGATAAGAAATGTACACAAATAACTATAAAACAAAAAGAAAGTGAGATAAAGGGTGCTATATTAGAGTAAAGGAAAGGCAAATTACTTCCAGTTGGTTATGGGGAAAAGAAGAGATCAGAGAAATCTTTGTAGAGACAAAGATTCAGCAAGCACCACAATGCCATGGGCCACTGCTTCAGAAATCCCCAGGGATCATCAAATAAATATGTGGGCTTTTTCATCAGAACTGTTTTTCATTTGCATTTCTAAGTATTGTGAAAATGATTTCATTATTGCTAACTTACCCAAATACAAGCAGGGGAGTCTATTTTGCAAGGCAATTTCCTGGGCACGTAGGTGTTTTTTCACTGTCACTGGGTAATAGGACCCACCTTTCACAGTTGCATCATTGGCAACAATCATGCATTCCACTCTGAAAGGCACAATATCAATAGAACATGAAAAATTTATGTAAAATTAAAGGTCAATTTCACTTTATCATTGCAAGTCATTCCATCACAGCTGTCTATTTCAATTCAATAATTATCTATGAAGTACCTCTGCATAAGCCTCCTCTAGACCTATAATGACATATTTATTCTTTTTATATTTATAGAGATACATATCTTTTTCAGTAGAACAGAAGCTCCTTGATAACAGGGATTGTTTTCTTCTCAGTATGTCTATCACCAGCAACTAGCTCATAATTTTAATCAATTTATTGATTAGGCTAGCCTGCAAACAATACAGTGGTTTCTCTTAGTAACCAAAAGCAACCAATGGAAAGCCTAAAAGGCTTAAATGCTTTTGAAAGGGAATGATCCTGACAAGTAGAAATCAATCCTGATGGCACTTAATGAGGAACTAGACCAGAAGTCTTCAGCTCCTCGTGCTGAGACTGTGGCTTGATTGCAAGACTCGGCCATCTCCAGCAATCTGGTCTAGGAAAGCCATTTTCATACATCACTCTTTGGCTGGTTTTCTCCTTTCTAAGTTGGGTTACCCTAAATTCAAATGGAGGGATATATGGAAAGGGGCTCCTTTCCCCATTATAGGAACTCATCCAGACTGGATTTTCTTTTTTACTCTAAATAAAAGTTAAGTCTCCTAGTTAAATGGGGTCCTACCCAAGATAAAAGAGCATATTTCCTTGAGGGCTAGAGGTAAACTCATCAATTAGTAATGTCTTTCAGGGACTGACTTTTTACAGGAGCTAGGCGTTAAAGGAGAAATGAAGGAGAAAAGCCCAATAAAATAATAATTTCCCTCAGTTGTTATATGAGATTAAAACTTATAAGAGGCTTATGCCTCTTATATGTAATACATACATACATATATATTGATATTAGAGTTCTCTACATGAAAATGATAATAAAATCCAAAGGAACCAACAAGGTTACTAAGTAAGAGTATAAAGAGGAGCAGCTAAATGGCACAGTGGATAGAGCACCTAAATGGCACAGTGGATAGAGCACCGGCTCTGAAGTCAGGGGGACCCGAGTTCAAATCCAGTCTCAGACACTTAACACTTCCTAGCTATGTGACCCTGGGAAAGTCATTTAACTCCAATTGCCTGAGGAAAAAAAAGAGTACAAAGAGGAAAAATGGCCCAGAGGAGAGCCTCAAGGCTTACCTACAGTCAGTGGGGAGGGAGGGTTAACAGAAGAGGGAATATAATAAGAGGGGGCATTCCATGAATCATGAAATAGTAAACAAGACTGTTTCACACAGGAAGAGAATCAAGAAAGAACAATGACACAAAAATTTAAAGAGGAATATCCAGAAAGAGAGGATAATGAAAAGTATCAGATGCTGCAGTGATTCAGAGAAGGACTGGAATCTAATCAGTCAACAAATATGTCAAGTAAGAGATCACTGGTCACTTTGGAGAAAGCAGTTTCTTCTGAGTGATGAAGTTGGAAACCATAATGAGAAGGAGGTGAGAGAAAAGAAAGTAGAAACAATGAAGGTAGATAGCTATTCCCAGAAGTTAGCTATGAAAGGGGGGAAGAGATCTAGGAGTTTAGCTTTAGTGATGGTTCTTTAAAGATGAAGGTGCATCACTCAATCAAAAATCATTTATTAAATAGCTACTATGTGCCAGGAGGACTTTACCTGAAGCATGAACATATGAACAAAAACAATGTGTAATCATCCAAGAACCAAAGAATGGAAACAGATGGTATAGGAATTTGCATTTTATCCTAAAGGTGACAAGGAATCACTGAATATTCCTGATCTATCCTGTATTTCAGAAATAGCAATTTGGCAGCTGTGGAGAATGAACTGGAGAGTGGAGAGAAGTATATATCACTATTAACTCAGACTAGATAGAAAGGAAATAGGAAATTGGAGATCAAACTACCTTGAAAGAATTTAGAGGAATTACATTAAATTTTCCCTATGAAGACTCTCATAAATTCCACAAATCTAACATAGAAAGCAAAGTCCTACACATCTTAGTCATTTGAAAAGTGTTTTTTGGGGGGCAGCTAGATGGCACAGTGGATAGAACACCAGCCCTGAAGTCAGGAAGACCTGAGTTCAAATTTGGTCTCAGACACTTAACATTCCCTAGCTGTGTGACCCTGGACAAGTCACTTAACCTCAATTGCCTCAGCAAAAAGCAAAAAAAAAAAAAAAAAAAATTTTTTTTTTTTTTTTTCCAAAAAAACCCGCATGGTGAAAAAAAAAAAGTTCTTACCCTGACACTCGGCCAATGCCTGTAATAATTCCACCGGCTGGGAC
The DNA here is from genome assembly GCA_023553655.1 of Myrmecobius fasciatus. Classification (NCBI taxonomy): domain Eukaryota; kingdom Metazoa; phylum Chordata; class Mammalia; order Dasyuromorphia; family Myrmecobiidae; genus Myrmecobius; species Myrmecobius fasciatus. The sequence continues at coordinate 99,864 of JAJPUD010005043.1, read as the reverse complement.
CTCTTCATTACCATACAATTGATAACCTGCAAACTGGGAAAATTCCAGAAATGGAGACCTGAAGGAAAGAAAAGGATATCACATAAATTATTGCCACTAAACACAGCAAATTGTTAAAAAAAAATTTTTTCCAAATAAAAGATATTTTTCTTTATTGATAATCTTCAAAAGTATGCCTTATAAAGAAATTTCCAAATGAAAATCAAGAATCACAATTTTATTGGCTAAAAAAAATTATAATAGAAATGAAACCTCACTCTAATTAGCCAGGTAAATAATAAATATTAAGTGTCAATTATGCTGGAGATACAGAAAATGGCAAAAGACAGTCCTTCTCAATTACTCCTCCAAAATATCCAATTAGGAGAGGTATACTACATTGCTTCTTCTATATTAAAAAATATACTAACCCTGGATCTAGGAGTCTATCAATTCTTTCTCTAGGAAGCAGTTTTCCTCTTGATGTATGCCGTTTCCGTGCTTTCTCTCCACCTCCTATGACAATTAAATGATTCATTAACATTACAATAATAACTGTATGTATTATGTAGTCCTTTAAAGTATGTAAAACACTGAATTTACATTTTCATTTTACCCTTATAATTCCCCCATGAAATAAATAGTGTAGGTATTATTCTTTTTATATCCATCCCTTTTTCTCCACTTACAGATACTAACTTATTTTCAGACTCTCAATCACCTCTCATCTAGACTGTTATAAACTATCATCTCCCTATCAAAAGTCTTTTCTTCTTTCTATTCAATTACCAAAGCTATATTCCTAAAATACAGATCCATGTCACTCCACAATTCAAGAAGCTTCAGTAGTTCTCTTGTATCTATAAGAAGATCCAATACAAACTTCTCTGACAGTGTTTTGTGAAAAGCTTCCAATCACTTTTTTAGGTTCATTGCACACTATTCCACATCCTATATATTGTCCAGTTCAACAGGTCTCTGTGCTATTGCCAGAACCTGACATTCTATCCCTCATGTCTATGTCAAAGGAATATGCAAATATTCATCATTCCTGAAATCTTCCTTCCACAGCTCTGCCTCCAAGAATCCTTATTTTCCTTTGAAGCTCAGTTCAACTGCTACTTCCTACACAAATACTTTTCCTGATCCCTTCACATTTTCAGGGCCTTATGCCCTACTCCCCTATTTGTCTATACATATTTTGTGCTGACTAGTCTATGCAAACAATGTTTCTCTCCAAAAGAATGTAAACCCCTTGAGATAGCACAATGCCTTGTACATAGTAGGTATTTTTGCTAAATGCTTACTGAATGAACAAATTTTCTTTGAGATCAAGAATTTATTGTTTAAGGAGCCTAATTACAAGTGACAGATTCCATATTTAGACTGGTCCTCAGGAAGCAGGCACAATCTGTTCTTAGAGGCATACTAAAAAGTTTTAATAGTTTAATTAAACCAAAAAAAAAAGCCAGACTCTATACTCTGCTATCATGGTCTTTGAAAACCCCAAGTCACCTTCAAATCATGGTAAGATATTATAATGGGACTCTGTGAAGGCAATGGACATGGGTGATAATCCTTAATAAATGTTTGCTGACTGACTGGCAAAAGTACCCCTTTTAAGCTTAAACTTTCTTCAGCATTTCTTCAGTAGGTAGCAGATTTAAAGAATCATTGACCTTCTTAAATTGTGAACTTCATAAAGGTCAAAATATACAGTATGGCTACAGCACACTAAAAAAAAAAAAAAAGTCTTCTTTCAGAAGATAACCAGAATTTTTTGGTCTCCTTACAACTATACTACTGATACATAAAATGGTAATTCAGCATTGAACAAGTATTAATATATGTTAGCCCTTCAGTAAATGAAATTAAATAACATGCTTAATTCTACTATTTAAGGTTTTATTATTAATAAAGCTTTAATACATCCTTACTCTTTCCTGAACAAGTGATTACATCTCTAAAAAGCAATACTATAGGCTGAAATATGATGGAATTTTAAGTTCATTCAAAGGAAATCGGAAACAAAGGCAAAAATGACAACATTGGGGGAGGAAAAGTAAGGGGGAGAGAGAAAGAGAACAAAAGGTGAGGGAAAATTAGCTATTTGCAATCCTTTCCATTTAAAAAAGGCTTCCTATAAACAAAAACATTTTAGTTCGTTATTCTAAAGTAACACCTTGAAATTCTGATATTTCTAATTCCTCTTTATTTTCTTAAGAAAAAAATTAACAAGGAAAGTATTTTATTTTGAAATTAGAAAGTTCATGCCCTGCATCAATGGAAAAAGGGGGAAAGCCAAAATAAATTATACTCTCATCTCTTGTTCTACATATGTGTACAAAGAAAAATACAAAATAAAATATAAAATGCTAGGAACATAGTAAGAACCTCATACTCTTATCCGCCCCCCCCAAAAAAGTCAATAAATTAGAACAATTCTAGTGTTAGTAACCATACCAGGTATAGGCAAAATTATAAAATAGGTAATTTCTTATTACCCTATCTCTTATTAGATCATCTTTCCTGTTTTGGTACCCACCTAGCAAATAACCAATACCATTCTCATCTAGTGTTGCAAAATTCGTCACCTATCTTTTGTCATACTTAAATCTGCTTTCCCCATAAATGTTCTTGTCCAAAAGACAAAATAATAAGGCAAAAATATTTTTTGGAGACCATAACTTATTCCAAAGTGTAAGTTATAAAAGCATAGCATTTAAGCCAGGTTTCTGAAAGGTTATCTCTTCTATTATTCTCACTTAATACATGACAGAAATGATACCCATTAAATAGCGTAAGTAATTGAACCCAGATCCTCCAATTCTAATAGCATTCTCTTCAGTGTTACATAATGCTTATAAGAGCTAGTTAAAGAATCTAGCAAACCTAAAGAGGAATACAGACATTTCTTCAAATTACATCATTAAATACACTTCTTACTCTACCTAAGAACAGGTCAGCCTTTAAAAAATATATAATTTATTTTCTGACCAATAAATTAATAAGCATTTATCAATAGATAATTTGTCAATAGAAAATAAGTTCCTTTAGAGTAGAGATTGTGTCATTAATTGTATTTGTATCCCTGGCATCTAGCACAATACCTAACATACAGCAGGTACTTAAATGCTTATTGATTAAGTGACTGATTAATGAAATGTACCAGAGATTGTAGTAGAGGATACAAAAAGAAAATCAAAAATAGTTCCTGCCAACAAAGAGCTTATATTCTATTGATAGAAACAACATGTAGCTATGTGAATAAATGCAAAGCATATAAAAAGTACAAGTTATTTTGGAGGACAGAAGAAATATCAGTAACTGGAGGAAATCAAGAATGGCCTTTTGTACAAAGTGGCACTCTATAAACAAAGTTGAAGGTTTTAAAAAACAAAGATTAGAAAGAAGCACAGTGAAGCAAGGCATAGTGAAGGAGAGTTACATGCAAGGAACAACAAGGTTAAGGCAGAAATTGTAAATGGGGGGGATACAACATAAACTTAGAAAGAAAATCTGGGCAGAAATTATAAAGGATTTTAAATGCCAAAAAAAAGGAATTTCATCCTACGGACAACAGGAAGTCATTTAAACTTTTGGGCAGGAGAAAACTATGCTTTAGGTATATCACTTTGGCAAATCTTCACAGGATGAATTATAGAGGCATAAAATTAAATTTTAAAATAAAATGTTTTTTTATATTTACCTAATATGATATGCTCTGTTCGCTCATGAAGTTCAGTTACTAGAGCTTTCATTCGTTCATAGTTTTCCTAGAACAGATTTTTAAAAAGAATTAAAAAGTTACAGGGAAAAAGATAAATGGTCAGAGGATAAAATAGCAGTGGTAGTAGCAGCAGCAGCAGCAAAAAATATCATCATCATTGTCATTAGTCTGCAAAGTTCTTTACATGTTAATTCATTTGATCCTCATAACAACTCTTTGATTTAGGCCTTATTATTATGCCCATCTGACAGATGAAGTAATTGAAACTAAAAAAGCTTAAATGATTTGACTAAGATCACCAACCAGGAAGCGTCTGAGATAGAATTTGAACTCAGGTCTGACTACAAGTCTAGTACTATCTCCATTCCGACTAGCTAAAGAAACACTAAGTAGGAGCAGCTAGATGGTGCAGTGGACAGAGTATTGGCCCTGAAGTCAGGAGGACCTGAGTTCAAATCTGCCCTCAGAAACTTAAAACTTCCTAGCTGTGTGACTCTGGGCAAGTCACTTAGCCCCACTTGTCTCAGAAAAAAAAAAAAATAACCCACTAAGGAAAAGAATTACAGACTACTATAATAACAACACTCCAAATCATTAATAAAAAGCAAAATGCAAACCAAAAGAACCCTGTCACTTCTTTCTCCCTGAAACATCATTCCTTTTCGTTCTATTACTATTATACTAAGATAAGTTATCATTTCATTATATGGATAAAAGGCTTTGTTAAACAGGTTGTAGTTTACAGAGGTACTTTAAGATTAAGAAAATATTTTCCTCACATACACACATGAAATAGTATATTATTTCAGTTTACATATAATAAAAAGGTTTAACTGTGAATGGATCCAACCATTCTGGAGAGCAATTTGGAACTATGCTCAGAAAACTATCAAATTGTGCATGCCCTTTGACCCAGCAGTGTTTCTACTGGGCTTATATCCCAAAGAAATCTTAAAGGAAGGAAAGGGACCCACACATGTGCAAGAATGTTTGTGGCAGCCCTTTTTGTAGTGGCTAGAAACTGGAAACTGAAGGGATGCCCATCAATTGGAGAATGGCTGAATAAATTATGGTATATGAATGTTATGGAATATTATTGTTCTGAAAGAAACGACCAGCAAGATGATTTCAGAGAGGCCTGGAGAGACTTGCATGAACTGATGCTGAGAGAAATGAGCAGAACCAGGAGATCATTGTACACGGCAACAACAATACTATATGATGATCAATTCTGATGGACATGGCTCTCTTCAACAATGAAATGTTTCAAACCAGTTCCAATTATTCACTGAAGAAAGCCATATACACCCAGAGAGAGGGATGTGAAATGTGGACCACAACATAACATTTTCATGCTCTATACTGATGATTGCTTGCATTGGGTTTCCTTTTTCAGATTTTTTTGTTCATGTAGATACAATTGTTCTTGCACAGCAAGATAAATATGGAAACATGTATACATATATTCGACTTGTCAAATATTTTAATATAATTAACATGTAGTGGACTTCCTGCCATCTAGGGGAGGGGAGGGGAATGGGGGGAAAATTTGTAACGGAAAGCTTTGTAATGGTCAATGTTGAAGAACTACCTATACAAATGTTATGCAAATAAAAAGCTTTAATTACAATAAATAAATAAATAAAAAGGTTTAAAAAAAACAATTTTGTCAGGGTCATCAATCAATGGCAATCATGCTTGACATCTGGAAACTACTAGAAGGATCAGGTAAGAAGTAAGAGGATTGGGAAAAAAGGTCAGAAATATCTTTTCCAAGGGCACAGAAAGGCAAAGATGGGTCTCCAGGTGTTTAGAGAATCAAATATCTGTACATAGTAGTCAGGTGACTAGATAGCAGTCAAAAGAGAACAACAAGCTAGAAGGAATAAAAAAGGTGTTCAGGAGTGGGAAATACTTGCCGATTACAGATTAAATAAATCTGTACTTGAGTGGGTATAAGCCTAGTCAATAGTGTGAATGAAGAGCAAAGGTAAAGTCTTTCTATTGTTTCTATTATCAGTTTCTATTTTCATTTTCTATTATCAATTTAATAGCCTCACAAAAAGGCCAAACAAAACATTTCCCTTTTTACTAAGACAAAAGTGATATGGAGAGAGAAAGTTTGGGAAAGAAGTATCCTATTTGTTACATGTGTTCATTTCAATGAGAGGGTTGCAATTAAATAACTTCTTAGTTTCATTACAATTCTAAAACTCTTATTATTATGATACCAAAAAAAAATCAAAAATAGTTCCTGCCAAACAAAAAGCTTATATTCTACTGAAAGAAATAACATGTAGCCATATGAATAAATGCAAAGCATATAAAAAGTATAAGTTATTTTGGGGGAGAAATACCATTTGTCTAAATATTTTTTAAAGTAGCCAACTTGTAAAATAATGGAAGTTGCATCAAGGTTACATCAAAAGAGGCTGCATAGAATTTTTTAAGACTGATATTGTATTTTTAAGAGTTATATTTTGTAAATAACTTGAAGCTACCTCAAAATCTAATATAATTTTCTGATTCTGTGAGTAATACTTCAGTCTGTCATAGTTATTACTCTTCTGCTTTTTCTAGCACCAAAATGATCTAGTCATCAATCTAATTACATACTGATGCATATGAAGTGAAATTAACAGGACTAGATTGAAAATTACAAGAAAGCTATGAGACCAAGAAATAACAAAACAGATTATAAAGAATGATAAAATAGAACAGAATGTGAAACATCTTATAAGAAAAACAACAGATCTGGAGAATAAATCAAGAAGAGAAGATATAAGAATAACTGGACTGCCAGAAAGTTGTGACCAAAAAGAGAACCTACAATAATGCAGGAAATAATACAAGAAAATCATCCTGGGGAGACAGAACATGAAGGGAAAGGAGAAATAGAAAAAATCCACCCATCACTACCTCAAAGAGATCCTTTGTGGAAAACACTTAGGAATATTACTGCCAAATTTCAAAATCCCCTGATCAAAGAGAAAATTTTGCAAGAAACAACAACAAAAATTCAAATATTCTAGAGCTACAATTTGAATTGTACAAGACTTAGCAGTTACAATAAAAGACCACAGATCTTGGAATCTGATCTACAGACAAGCAAAAGAACTAAGCCTGCAGCCAAAAATATCATATCAAGCAAAACTGCCTATAATTTTGAGTGAGAAAAAAACATTCAACAAATTTGCAGATTTTCAAGACTTTCTATCAACCAAACCCAAACTTAACAGAAAACTTAACATATTAGAGCCACTATCAAAGATCTTTTTAAGGAATTCAACATGGACAAACTGTCTAAACATGGACAAATTGTTTATGTTTTTTTAACATGGGAAATGTATATTTTATGATTAAGATTTGCATCAATAATAGGGTAAACTCAAAAGACTGAAAGAGTAATGATTAAAAAAAGTAATCATTTTATACAAATGAGGGACAGAGGAAGAACAGACACAGAGGCATTAGAGGGGAGAGGAAAGCTCAAAATTCTGAAAACCTACTCACATCAGGAATGGATTCAAAAGGCAATATTACAAATATACTATGAAGGTTATAGCACCCTCCAAAATCTACAAAGAAATAAGGGGGAAGGGATGGGTAGATGGAGAAGCAAAGGATGAGGGAAGAAGACAAGGGAAGGATTCCTGGGAGAGTGGAGTGGAGGTAAGTCAAGTTATAGAGCAGAATTTAATGAAAAGTCAGAAGGGGTAGGAAAAATATGTGTGTGTGAACGTGTGTGTGTGTGTGTATATATATACATTTGTATACATAAACATATCTTTTCTGAACTATAGCTTGCTTGAAAGTGGGGGGGATGAAAGGGAGATACGTATGTGTCTATGTGTGTGTATGTATGTCTATATCTACATATGTATATATAAATATATTCTTTTTTAACTATAGCCTGTTTGGGGGTAGGGGAGATGATAAAAGAGAAAAAAAAGAATAAAGTAAATAAGGTGTGCAGCAGAGAACAAAAGAACAAGGAAGTAAAGAAAAGATGAATACTCATTAATATAATTTATTCTATTAATATATATACTTTCTCAAATTGGTATCATTTAATACAATAGCATATACTATTTTTGTGAAAAAGAAAGATATGGGCAAGACTAAATGGATTCTGAGCTGGTTCAACAACTGGATCCAAAGAATCATCATGAGTGATCCCAGGTAAGCTTGAAGAGGTACGTATTAGTTCATAAATGGTCAAAGTAAATGAACAATTTTCAGAGAAATATATATATTGTATATACTTGTATCCAATATATATATATATTATATGTAATATAACAAATATATAAATATAATAAATATATAAATGTATATGCAATATGCAAATATATACAATATACAATAAATACTGTATATATATTTAATCTTTGTATAAGCCCTAGGAGGTAAGAAGGGCAAGTAACCAGAAAGATCTTTTGGAAGGACATGAGGAGCACAGCATATGTTTAAGTCTAATAAATAAGCCCTAGGGAGTTGCCTAAGCCAAGAAGGTAAAAAGATCTAATCAACATTTAAATATTAGAAGGCAAGACTAAACCCATGTTTTCCTGACTCCGTATCTAACAATCTGGTATCCATTATATTATATTGTCTCTTAAAATATAGAAATGTTATTATGCTCATTTTTCAAACAAAGGAACTGTGGCTAATTTGATCAAGAACACATCTAGTAAGAGGCAATGTAAAAAACGTGAACCTAATTCTTCCTGATTAGAAATGACTATTTCTTAGACATTCGCTTAATTAAAGGTGAAGTGCTTTTTGTTGCTACAAGGTATGAACTACTAAAAAGAGAAAAGATGGCTGGTTGGAATTATTGTGAAAGGGTTTTATAAAGAAGTGAGATCTGCAAACTGTGCATACCCTCTGACCCAGCAGTGTTTCTACTGGGCTTATATCCCAAAGAGATCTTAAAGGAGGGAAAGAGACCCACATGTGCAAAAGTGTTTGTGGCAGTCCTTTTTGTAGTGGCAAGACACTGAAAACTGAATGGATGCCCATCAGTTGGAGAATAACTGAATAAACTATGGCATATGAATGTTATGGAATATTATTGTTCTGTAAGAAATGGTCAACAGGATGATTTCCAAGAGGCCTGAATGAACTGATGCTAAGTGAAATGAGCAGAACCAGGAGATCATTATACATGGGAACAACAAGACTATATGATGATCAATTCTGATGGATGTGGCTCTCTTCAGCAATGAGATGATTCAAACCAGTTCCAATTGTTCAGTAATGAAGAAAGTCATCTACACCCAGAGAGAGGACCATGGGAACTGAGTGTGGACTACAACATAGCATTCTCAATCTTTCTGTTGTTGTCTGCTTGTATTTTGTTTTCTGTTTTTTTTTCCTTTTTGATCAGATTTTTCTTGTGCAGCAAGATAACTGTATAAATACGTATACACACATTGGATTTAACATATTTTAACATATTTAACATGTATGGACTACCTGCCATCTAAGGGAGGGGGTGAGGGGAAGGAAGGGATAATTTGGAATAGAAGGCTTTGCAAGGCTCAATGTTGAAAAATTACCCATGCATATGTTTTGTAAATAAAAAGCTTAAAAAAAATACTTCATAAAAACAAACAAACAAAAAAAATATTTCATGCAAAAAAAAGTGAGATCTGAGATGGGACAAACTTTATAGAGATGAAGAAAGGAGAAAGACACTCCAAAGACCAGCATTAAACATTTTAACAATTGGGGCAGTTAGACAGTACATTAGATAGAACATTAGACCTGAAGTCAGAAGGACCTGAGTTCAAATGTGGTCTCGGATACTTAATACTTCCTAGCTGTGTGACCCTGGGCAAATCACTTAACCTCAATTGCCTCAGCAAAAAAAAAAAAAAAAAAGCTATTAACTGCCCTCAGTGATTTTCCATTTCTAAACAAGGTTATCTTAATTAAAATGCTGAAGCTAGAAGAAAGACAAACAAGTTTTTTATAAAGGAAAGTACCTAGTAAGTTATTTGTATGATTGCATAAAAATTCAGACACATTCCAACAAAGCCTGTTAATCAGCTCACAAAACAAAAGGCACCTTGGCCTATTCCTCCTTGTTCTACACATGATGATCTGAGCACAAAAAAAGTATATATTTTCTTTCATTTCCTTCCATAAGCTTTACTTACTCAGTTTATCCTCCACACTGCTAACAAAATTATTTTCTTTAAGCCTGGATCTGACCATAAGGTTCCCCTATTCAGTCAGTTCCAATAGATGTCTATTGCTTTTGTGTTCAAACATCGGACTTCAGCTAAAAAGGGCTAAGGTAGGCAACTGAACTCCAACATGCCTACTGTCATAAAAAAAATCTGAAAAATCACATCAAACAAAATGCTGATCAATAAATCAAATGAGAAACTATAGTGATTTATTTCTTCCATTGAACTGGATAAAAAACCAACACAAAGCCCATGGACAATCAAAATAGGGGCTGTCAGCAAAATCAGTACCAGGACAAGCAAACAAGCCAACAAACACTAGCCAAAGACATGTGTGACCAGTAGAAGACTGTATCCAGAGGTATCTTATAGATCTATCTTATAGAAAGTCTCAAAAGTGCCAAAAAGCCACAGCTTTGGCTCCTATCAGTTTAATGATCAAAGACAATTCCAAAGAATTCCGAATGAAAAATTCTATCCACTTCCAGAGAGAAGAATGATCTGTTGAGTACAAATTAAAAGATCATTTTTTCACCTTCCTTATTTTTCTTATCTTTTCAAAAAAGAAGGAATTGATAAAATAAATAGATCAAAAGAAAAAGCATTAGATATTTCCTAAGTAATGGAATCCATGAAAACTAGAATAAATCAAATGGAAATCAATGACTCCAGGAATCAGAGTCAAGATGGAAGAGTAGAGGCAGAAAAACATCTGAACTTTCCCAAATTCCCTTGCCAAAAAAACCTCTAAAATAGTGTCTCAACTTGCATGAACTGATGCTGAGTGAAACGAGCAGAACCAGGAGATCATCATGCACAGCAACAACAGTATTACATGATGATCAATTCTGATGGACATGGCTCTCTGCAATAAAGAATTGTCTCAAACCAGTTCCAGTTGTTCACTGAAGAAAACCATATACACCCAGAAAGAGGGACATGAAATATGGGCCACAACGTAACATTTTCATGATCTCTATTGACATTTGCTTGCATTGTGTTGCCTTTCTCTGATTCTTTTTTTTTTCTTGTAGATAGGATTTTTCTTGCATAACTTCTCAAGCATTTCAACATTATTAACATGTAGTGGACTTCCTGCCATCTGGGGGAGGGGAGGGGACTGGGGGTAAAATTTGTATTGGAAAGCTTTGTAAAGATCAAGGTTGGGAAACTACCCATACATATGTTATACAAATAAAAAGCTTAAAAAAAAATAGTGTCTCAAGTCAAATTCTGATGCAGCAGAACCAACAAAAGGTTGAAGTGAAACAATTTTCCAACCCAAGACAATGTAGGAGGTCCGGGTAAGGAGGTCCAGAAAAAATACAGGGGATTCTTTGATAGTACTAGGTTCAGGATCCTGTTTCATTGCCTATATGCAGCTCCTGATCACAATCCTAGGGTGAAGAAGAATACTAGTGCTTGTGTTAGGAGCCCAAGTCATAATTCCAGAGTCAAAAAGAGACAGAGCACTTGTGGCTATATGGAAATATAGCAGGGAACCTGATCAGGGTAGAAAAAAAGTCCTTGTGGTCACACACAGTCCCCTGAAGAAGAGCACTAGTATTTGTGCTAGGGGTCCTAGTCTCAGTACCAGGGCCAACAGGAACACCAGCACCTTTGAAGCACTGAAAACTTAGAAACCCTCAGAACTAGCTCTGAAAATATCAGCACAAAAAACCTAAAACTTGAGATAATGCCCCCACCACCCAGAGAGGCAAATCCAACTTTAATACAAAGTTAAAAATCAAATAATAGCCTAGGGAAATGAGTAAACAACTTCCCATAAAAACTTCTTATGATAAAGGGAAGAGAAAGAAATAAACTCATAAGACAATTGAGATCAAAACAGCTACAAGCAAAATCTCAAAGGAAAATGTGAATTGGACACAAACACAACAATAATTCCTAGAAGAGCTCAAAAAGGATTTTAAAAATCAAATAAAAGAGGTAGAGGAAAAATTGGGAAAAGAAATAGGAGAGATGCAAGAAAACTATGGGAAAAGAGTCAACAGCTTGGTAAAAGGCACAAAAATAATCCTGAAAATAACATCTTAAAAAAGCAGGACTGACCAAATAAATGTTTTTGCCTTGTTTTGTTTCTTTAAGGCAAAAAAATCCACTGAAGAACTTAAAAACAGTAGCAATTGGCAACATGATTGAATCTAATAGCAGTGGCTTCAGGTTATAGCACAGGTGCAACAACAGAGAGGTAAAAGATATGGAACCCAGCAAAATAGAGATTAATATGAACAACTTTTGCAAAGGCAATCTAGTGTAACCTTTTGCTTATCATAATCTAGAACTGACTAGTTCCTTCTACATCGCTGCTGTGTTAGCACAGTATCCAATCATCACTAGACAGCTTTCCGGGAAAAGCTGAAAAGACCAAAGGAACTGGTAAGGGCACTGCTGTAGGTACTATGATTGCTTTGATCTAACTAGTATTGCTTCAGACTTGAGCACTGCTAGTTGGTACAGGAGAAAGGCTTCAAGAGGCCTTTAGATATTTCTATCCATAGGGCTCCCAGTAAGGGGTAAGCACTTGTTGGTGAGCTGGGGTAGTGGAACAATGCAATACTTGGTATTGACTGGCATTCAGACAAGCTACAAGCAAGAAGCTCTTAGCTACTTTAGTAAAGATGACCCTGATCAACTTGCACATCTTGCTCTGCCTAGTTTCTACTCTATAGTGTCCAGATACCACTTTCCTAAATTCTTTTATGTGATGTCTCTTCCTTTAGATTGTAAGTTCCTTAAGTGGAAAGAGACTTTTTATTTTTATTAATTGTATCCTCCAGTGTTTAGCACACTGCCTGATCACAATTAGGATCAGTGACCATATAGGAAGTGCCATTCACTATAGCTTTGTGTTCTTAGTGTTTCTCCCACTCATGGTTACCTCTATATATCAGGAGACACACTATAAGCTGCAGAGATCTGGCACCACCCATCATATTAACCAATCATTTGGATATAGATTTCAATCCTTCTGAAGAAAGGAAGCAAAATCTGAGATTTATGATCATTCTGACATATTGTCATCCTTCAAGGGGGTTATTACACTGCTTGCTGTCTTTTTTTTTTTTTGGCTGAGGCAATTGGGGTTAAGTGACTGGCTTGCCCAGGGTCGCACAGCTAAGAAGTGTCTGAGGCCAGATTTGAACTCAGGTCCTCCTGACTTCAAGACTAGTACTCTATCCATTGTACCACCTAGCTGCTCCTTCATTGCTGCCTTTTTTTAAATTTTATTTTCACTCTTTTCCGATTTTGCTTTTCACCCCCCAGTCCTATTCTTGATTCATATGTTTGCTGAATATCCTTTCCCCTGCTCTAAGTTAGCTGTTGAATGATTTGTGAAATGTCTAATCTTGCACTAATTTTGAACCTAAACTATTAAAAGACTGACTTGATTTAGCAAGTCTACAATACATACCTTTCCATATGACCTACAAATCACATATTTCTAATAATGAATAAATTGTCCTCTATTTGTTACCCTCTGCAACCTCAGTTCTCAAACCTATCCACTACTGAATAGTGATTCTACCTTAAAGAACCTTTCCACACTTTTACTCTCTTGCTGGTCAAAATATCTAATTCTTGGTTTAGTAAGCTGTGGTCAAGCATTTTACCATTTCTTCCCAATCCTCCATTATTGGGCAATCTAAGAGATTTTTTAATTTCTTTTGTTATGTATTTAACAATCATCAACAAACATTTCAAAATACAAAAAAGGGGGGGGGAAGAAGCTCACATGAAAAACTGAACTATAAAGCCAAGATTTGGGAGCAATGTGTCATCATCAGTCTTTTGAAGACATGCTTGGTTGCTGCTTTGGTGAGGTCTCTCAAAAGTTGCTTTCCCTTTCGTCATTATTGTGGTCAATATGTAATTAATGCTAAAGAAAGTGGGGCAAAAATAAATTTACAGCAAGTTTCTCTGATAAAAGTCTCATTTCTCAAATTTAGAAGAAAATGAGTAAAATTTATAAAAATCAGAGCCATTCCTAAATGATAGTCAAAGGATATGAATAAGCAGTTTTCAGAAGAAATTAAAGCTATCAATAGTCATATAAAAATGTTTTAAATCATTGATTAGAGAAACGCAAATTAAAACAACTCTAAGGAACCACCTCACACATATTAGATTGATTAATATGAGAGAAAAAGAAAATGATAAGTGACGGAGGATATATGGAAAAAATGGGACATTAATGCACTGTTGGTGGAGTTGTGAACTGGTCAGACTATTCTGGAGAACAATTTGGAACTATGCTCAGAGGGCTTTAAAACTTTGCATATCCTTTGACCCAGCAAGACCACTATTACATTTGTATCCTAAAAAGGTCAAAAAAAAGGGAAGGTTTCATTTATTGCAACTCTTTTTTGTAGTGGCAAAGAACTGGCAATTGAGGGATGTTCGTGAATTGACTGAACAAGTTATAAAATATAACTATGAGCAGTATGGTTTCAGAAAAACCTAGGAAAACATATATGAACAGATAAAAAAATGAAGCAGAATCAGAACCCTGTACACAGTAACAGCAATATTTTAACAACAATCGGCTGAGAAAGACTTAAGCTACTCTGACCAATACAATGATTCAAGTCAAAAGTCTCAGGATGAAAAATGCCATCTATCTCTAAAGAGAGAACTAATGAACTGAGTACAAATTGAAGCATACTTTTTTTACCTTCTTTATATTTCTTTTTTTTTTCAACATGGCAAATATGGAAACATTAGCATGACCTCACATGTATAATTGATATCATATTGATTGCCTTCTCAGTAGCTGATGGAGAGGCTAGAGGAAGGAGGGAATATGGAACTCAATTTTTTTTTTTTTAAATGACTGTCTATTAGGATGGAAAATGCCTCTCACATCCAGAGAGAGAACTATGGAGACTGAATGTGGATCAAAGTATAGTATTTTCACTTTTTTTGTTTGTTTTTTTTCCCTTTTCATTTTTTTGCACAACATGACAAATATGGAAATATGTTTAAAAGAATTGTACATTTTTCTGAGATATTCACCTAAAGTAGGAATCTATTGGTTCTGCAGACATAGTGGTAGCCAACAGAGCCCTTTTCTGAAAACTTTCCCCAAGGAAGGAGTAGTGAAAAAAAGCAATGAATTTATATTCTGTTAAAGGATTCAAACTCTGGCTATGCCACTTACTGGAGAGTTACTCTACCCATTCTGGGTACAAATCTTGGGCAGGTTACTCCACCTATTCTGTGCCTAAATGATCTGAGACTTCTCCCCATTTTATATCCTATCTCTCTACAAAATAAAGCCAAGAGCTAGAGCAGAGCCCATACTATGCAGCATTATAAATGTTTTATGGATAGGGACTGTATCTTTGTAATTTCAAAGTACTTAGTCTAGTCCTATTGGTTGACTGAGCTCCTTTTTCAAAAAAAGATTCCAAAAAAATCTACTATTTAGGATGTCAGCTATCCCCAGACAAAAGAAGTTCATGGACATGCTTCTATCTAAATCCTACCTGATTCACCAATTAGTACATTTGAGTAGAAGAAAAAGCATGTTTCCTTAATTTCATGAGCAAAGGTAGGATACTGATATAGCATTTATCTTTGCTGCTGGACAGGGACTGGATCTATAATATAAATGATGCAGTGAATTCAATAAGGAAAATCACTCTAGCAAATCAGTCATACTTAAAGGACCACTTATTCTCAGTTCCACTGTCCAGAATTCATAGCCAAGTATATTGCTTCTAGTTCCATAAAATAAGCCCAGGAAGCCTTATATTGTTTTTGCCAGTGCTATAACTCTGGGTGGAATAATAGTTTTAAAAAAAAAGTTTACCAAATACAGTTGGGGTAATGTTCTATAATTTCTATAATATACTAGAATGGGTTATTTTCATGAGACTAGCAATTTTCTTGGCTAGGAATTCTGGACAACATGGCTCTAAAAAGATCTATTCCAACATATAAACCATATAATGTACAAATATACTGTGAGATAAGCTGATTACCAGCTTCTCAGGTACTACTTATTAATGGCCTTGAGTTTTAGGAGACTGGTAATGTTCCCTTGACTCTCCACATTTCTACTTATTCCATGGCAAAGTCAGCTCATAACAGTAAATCCCTTGCTAATGTACTTAATGCACAGAAGTTACAAAGTTGCTTTTTTAAAAATCTGACCTACTAATTAAAAACCAGATTTCCTCAGGTACCATTCAAAAAACTTTGTTAATGTTTCCAACCTTCCTTTTTAGCTGAGTAGATGATGGACTGAAGTAGAGAGAGCCTTCAGAGAGAGATACTAAACAGAATACTACTTTGATAGTTCAGGGGGATAAATGTATATTACCTGCATGACTCCTTGAAAATAGCTAGAAAGAAAGGTAATGCTAATGGTCTTTAGTACTCTCGTTTTATAAATGAAGTACAATGTAAACTCTTTAATAATAGGGATTGATTTGTTTTGTCTTTGTACCACCAGTCTCTACACATTGCATGTCATTTTATTTATCCACATCTATGATTTCTTAGTGTTGGGAATTAGTGTAAGGAAAATTTCTTCTCTCAATGCAGAGCTAACTGCTCTGCAACTTAGTCTTAAGAGAGCTGTGATTTGTTTAGGGTCACAACACCTATTTATATGTTAGAGGCAAGACTTAAACCCAATTCTTTCTGACCCAAAGGCAGGTTTTCTATTTATTATGCCACATTCCCTGCCATATAATAGATATTTAATAAATGTTACCGAATTGGATTAGTAACCCCAGAATGCCTAGAAGTAGTATGCAATGACTAAAGGACTGTCCTGAGTCAAGAAAATGATTTTTCAAATGCTACTTATAACAAATAGTGGCTAAAATACTTTGAGCAAGTCATATGAACTGTTCAGTGTCTCAACCAATGTTTGAAGACTATAAATTGCAGTTGAATGATATGGAAATGTTTTTCATATGTTACATGTATAATCAATATAGTGCATGCTTTCTCAATGGGTAGGGGAGGTACTAGGAGGGAGAATCTGAAACTCAAAATTTTTAAAAATGAAAGACATTGTACACAGCAACAGCAAGATTCTGTGATGATCACCAAGAAAGACTTAGCTCTTCTCGGCAATTCAATGATCCAAGGCAATTCCAATAAACTTTGGGTAAAAATTCCATCCATATCCAGAAAAAGAACTATGAAGACTGAATTCAGATTGAAACATACTATTTTCATCTTTTTTTTCCTCCTGGTTTTTTTTTTTTTCGTTGTGGATTTCCTTTTATTCTGATTTTTCTTCCCCAATATGACTCATATGGAAATACGTTTAAAATGAAGGTTCACATGTAACCTCTACCAGATTGTTTGTTAGCATGGGAAGAGGGAGGTAATGGAGGGGAAAGAAAATCTGAAATTCAAAATCTTACAAAAATGAAAGCTGAACCATATTTACATGTAATTGGAAAAATAACATATTATTGAAAAGTTAAATATTTTTACATGTAATTGAAAATATTTAACAAAATATATATATATTTTTTTTAAATTTTATTTTATTTTATTTGCATAACATATGTGTGGGTAATTCTTCAACAATAACCCTTATAGCTTTCCATTACAAATTTTTCCCCCAACTCCCCACCCCTCCCCTAGATGGCAGGATATCCACTACATGTTAATTATGTTAAAATATTGGCAAATTGAATATATGTATACATATTTCCAAACTTGTCATTGTTGTGCAAGAAAAATCTTGTCTACACAAACGATATATCAGATAAAGGAAACACAATGTAAGCAAACATCAATCAAGGAGTATGAGAATGTTATGTTGTGGTCACATTTCACATCCCTCTCTCTGGGTGTATATGGCTTTCTTCAGTGAACAATTGGAGGTGGTTTGAAACATTTCATTGTTGAAGAGAGCCATGTCCATCAGAATTGATCGTCATATAGTACTGTTGTTGCCGTGTATAATGATCTCCTGGTTCTGCTCATTTCACTCAGCATCAGTTCATGTAAGTCTCTCCAGGCCTCTCTGAAATCATCTTGCTGGTCATTTCTTACAGAACAATAATATTCCATAATATTCATATACCATAATTTATTCAGCCATTCTCCAATTGAAGGGCATCTATTCAATTTCCAGTTTCTAGCCACTACAAAAAGGGCTGCCACAAACATTCTTGCACATGTGGGGCCTTTTCCTTCCTTTATGATTTCTTTGGGATATAAGCCCAATAGAAATGCTGCTGGGTCAAAGGGTATGCACAGTTTGATAACTTTTTGAGCATAGCTCCAAATTGTTCTCCAGAATGGCTAATAAATATATATTTTTAAAAGTCGCACATAGCTAATACTGAAATGTTTTGCATGACTTCACATGTACAATTGATATCATATTACTTGCCTTTTCAATGACTAAGGGAGGGATTAAAGGGAGAAAATTTGGAATTCAAAATTTTTAAAAATCAATGTTTTGCAATTCAGTGATTCAAAGCAATCCCAATATACTTGGAATGGAAAGTGTCATTTTTATCTAGAGAGAGACTTATGGAGACCAAATGTGAACCAAAGAATAATGTTTTCATCTTTTGTTGTTGTTGCTATTTGCTTGTGATTTTTTCCTTGTGGTATTTTTCCCTTTTGATCTGATTTTTCTTGCACAGCATGACAAATATGGAAATATGTGTAGAAGAATTGCATATGTTTGACTTATATTAGATTGCTTACTGTCTTAGGGAGGAGTGAGGATAAAGGGAGAAAATTTTGGAAAACAAGAGTTTGCAAAGATGAATGCTGAAAACTATCTTTGCAAGTATTTGAAAAAATAAAAATACTATTAAAAAATCAATGTTATAAATAAGATGGGCAACCAGGTGGTGCAGTAGATAGATTATTGTACCCTAGGTGGTACAGTGACAGAGTCAGGAGGACCTGAGTTCAAATGCAGTCTCAGACACTTGATAATTGTCATGTGATCTGAGCAAGTCACTTAACCCTAACAGCTTCTAAATAAATAAATATATAAGGATTAGCAAAACATTAAGAAAAAAAAACTAGAGGTTACTAGAGGAGAGATACTTATAGTACCTACTTCTCAGGGTTGTTGTGGTGATAACATGAGATATTTGTAAAGTCCTTTGCAAACTTTAAAATGCTATATAAATGTGCACTCATCATTATCATTACAATAATTATTATTGCCTTTGTGGGTATTTAAATCACAGATTCTATCCAAAAAGGGGATTTATAAACTAGGGCAGGTATTTACAACCTATGTAAATCAGTGGACTAAGCATTACAGTAGATATGACACAATTATAGGATCTGAAATTAACTCAAGATATAATATATGTATAAAAAATCCCAGATTTGGAGTCTAAATACTGCTATGCTATTTAATAGCTTATGTGACTATAGGAAATTCACTTTAGAGTCTGCTTCTTCTTTGAGAGAGACAGACAGATAAAAAGAAGGCTAAAAGAGAAAGCGATAAGAGAGATTGGGAGAGAGGAAGAAAAAGAGAAAAAGCTAGAAAGGTAAAGTGCTATCACTTTTTTTACAGGGAAGAGATAAAAGAGAAAGATAGAAAAAAAGGAAGAAAAAGACAGAGAAAAAAAAGAGAAAGGGGGAAAAAGAGAGAGGGAGAAAGAGACAGAGAAGAGATAGGGAGAGACAGAAAAGGAGAGAGAACAAAAAGGAGATAAAAGATAAGAGATTGAGAGAAAGGAAGAAAAAGAGAAAAAGCTAGAGAGATAAAATGAAAGCCAGGAGAGAAATAAAAGAGAAAAATAGGGGCGATATAGAGAAACAAAGATGGGGGAGAGAAAGAGCAAGACTGAGAAAGAAGAGAGAGAGAGAGAGAGAGAGAGAGAGAGAGAGAGAGAGAGAGAGAGAGAGAGAGAGAGAGAGAGAGAGAGAGAGTGCAAGATGACTTCCAAGGATCTTACCACCTATTAACTTTCAGCGCCCGAGCCGAGAACTCTAGTCCACTGTGCCACACATTAGGAAGAGGGGTAGGGGAAGGGCGGAGCCACACAGCGATTAGTCCACATACAAAGTGGACGACTTGACATCCCTTTCCTAGAAATCGCAAAGGGGGGGGGGGGGTGCCTTTTTATTGTTTGTTCGTTCATTAGAGGCTCACTGGGAGTACGTCTTAAATAGACCCACAGAGGAAACTGTGTATGTGCACGCCTGAGCCGAAGCTGGGAGTCCCACGAAGTGAAGGAAACAGGAAAACCCCTAGAGGCCCTGGTCCCATCTGCTCCACCGATGGCTCCTCAACAGGCCCGAGACTAAAGGGAAGGAGAGGCCGCCAGGACCTTAAGGGCGCTGCTACACCGCCCGAGCCGGCCCTCGGCCCGCCCGGCCTACCTGGTAGAGCGCGGAGCCCGTGTCGAGTTGGGAGCCCAGCGCGGCCACCGCGTCCCCATGGTAGGAGCGCAGTCTCGGGACCGAGGCGCGGCCTGGGAGCAGCGCCCGGATACCGGACCTCAGGGCGGACAACATCGCTGGGAGACACCGGGGTGAGGGAAAGTCAGCCTGACCCGCCGCGTGCGCAGCAACGCCCCCTTCAGAGATCAGACGCGAAGATGCATGACCACACGCGCAGTCAGGGATTGGCCAGTACAGCCCAGCCCTCCCCTCTCGCATCAGCCAATAAAAGAGAAAATAATTTTACCCCTTCCTGGTCTAGAGTTTGATCCTCCAAAACTCTGCCGCCCCTCTGGGGCTCAAATGAGGGGCTGCGGTGGCAAGATGCAGTAAGGTTTTTAGTTAGTGCCTCCTTTTCTTGGCATTATAATAGTGTATGACTTACCCATATATATATATATATATATAGAGAGAGAGAGAGCG
>JAJPUD010005043.1:31318-78569 GCA_023553655.1 Myrmecobius fasciatus | reverse complement strand
TTTTTTTTTTTTTTTTTTTTGCAAAACATGTATGGGTAATTCTTCAACATTAACCCCTAGAAAGCTTTCTGTTACAAATTTTTCCTCCACGCCTCCCCTACATGACAGGATATCCACTACATCTTAATTATGTTAAAAAAAAAATTTGACAAATCGAATATATGTATACATATTTCCACACTTATCATTGTTGTGCAAGAAAAATGTATCTACAAGAAAAATCGTATCTACAAGAAAGAAAAATCAGATAAAGGAAACACAATGCAAGCAAACATCAATCGGAGAGCATGAAAATGTTATGTTGTGGTCCACATTTCACATCCCTCTCTCTGGGTGTATATGGCTTTCTTCACTGAACAATTGGAACTGGTTTGAAACATTTCGTTGTCCATCTGAATTGATCGTCATATAGTCTTGTTGTTGCCGTGTATAATGATCTCCTGGTTCTGCTCATTTCACTCAGCATCAGTTCATGCAAGTCTCTCCAGGCCTCTCTGAAATCATCCTGCTGGTCGTTTCTCACAGAACAATAATATTCCATAACATTCATATACCATAATCTATTCAGCCATTCTCCAATTGATGGGCATCCATTCAGTTTCCAGTTTCTAGCCACTACAAAAAGGGCTGCCACAAACATCCTTGCACATGTGGGGCCCTTTCCTTCCTTTAAGATCTCTTTGGGGGATAAGCCCAGTAGAAATACTGCTGGGTCAAAGGGTATGCACAGTTTGATAACTTTTTGAGCATAGTTCCAAATTGCTCTCCAGAATGGCTGGATCCGTTCACAGTTCCACCAACAATGCATCAGTGTCCCAGCCTTCCCACATCCCCTCCAGCATTCATCATTATCTTTTCCTGTCATCTTAGCCAATCTGACAGGTGTGTAGTGGTACCTCAGAGTTGTCTTAATTTGCATTTCTCTGATCAATAGTTATTTGGAGCACCTTTTCATATGACTACAAATAGTTTTAATTTCATCCTCTGAAAATTGTCACACAGCCCTTTGTCAATTAAATACAACTCACTTGCACATCATAGCATTATCTCCCTGATGTCATGGTCCTCTTCCAGAATAAAGGACAGACAATAATGACTTTGCCCTAGCTTTGAAGAAAAAAAAAATTAAAAAAGCTTGCACCTCCTGTGGGCTTTGATTTTGACAGGAAGAGGGGTTACTAACTTATAAAAAGTACATGTGCAAGGGACCATCCTGGAGCAATTTGTAGTAGCTGTATTCAGAAGGTGAAGTGTACAGAGCATTTTGCTAGATTTAGGGAAGATGGTTAGTTACTAAGTAACAAAAAGTAAGTGTACAAGTAAACATCCTACTGTAATGCTCAGAGAAACTGAGGCAGTATCAGTGATTAGCGATTATTAATAGTTTATTGATAGTAGTGGAGAGTTTGGACTGGCAGCCATATTAGCCAATGTCTAGATAGGACTCTTGTCTCAAAGTATCCAGAGGGGAGTTTGGAATCCATAATTATGGGTCTAGATGAGACTTTTGTCTCAAAGCATCCAACCCTTAGAGTGAGGGGCTCCAGGGACTTTTATAGGATTCTGGTGCTCAGGGAAACAAAGGCAGAAAGAGGAGTAGAGCTTTGAGGGATAGAAGTTCCAGAAAAGGTCCATAAATTCAGTTCTGACAGGTTAGGGGTATGGAGGAAGGATCATAAATTCTGAAAAGGAGCTAGGAGACACTGAGTCTGAGACCAGAAAGATATGCCCAAACACTGGAGATAAGCCCTCTAGGAGCTTTATGACTCTTTGGAATGCTAGCAGCTAGAGCTCCTAGCCCTAATTATTTCAGTCCTAATGGCCAGAAAGGGGGATTTGCCACTAGGTAAACAGGCAGAACAATTCAGAGAAATTGGAGCAGGGAAACTGAGACGGGGAAACTGTGGCACAACACTAAAGTAATTTGTAGTATCTGTCCACCTATATTGCACTTTATAGATCTAGAGAAGACCTAAAGATGAATAAGACATTACTTCCTCCTCTTTTGGAGCTTGTGAGCAGGAAAACAAAACTTATATACAAAGAACACAAGATGAAGCAAATGGGTGATTTGGTAATCAAGTTGGGGAAAGCTCAAAACCTGAGAATATTAAGGCATAGAAAATTTAAGCAGTCCACTCCTCTAATTTTATAAATGAGGAAACTGAGGGTTGAAATGGAGAAAGTGATTTTAAAAGATCATTAGTATATAGCTAATGAATGTCAAAATTGAGATATAATTAAGTCTTCTAAGTCTAACTCCAAGTCAAGTGCAGCTTCATTTGATTGATTTTAAAACTGAGAATAAATTTAAAATGGAGAATCAAATAAAATGAGTCTTGAAAAACCTACTAAATACTAATTTCAAGAAGGAAAGAATACTAATGACCAGAGATCAAGAAAGACTTCATCTAGGAATTAATAACTAGGCTATACCATGAAGAAAGCTACTAATTCTACAAAATTAACTTGAGGAAGGCATACATTCCATTAAAAAACAAATTGTGGAAAGACATCTCTTCTGGAGGTAAAGTGGACAAGAATTGACAACTAATTTATTATGGGATATGAGGAAAAGGGAAAAGAAAGAATGACTCAAAGGTTATGAACACTGATAATAAGGTATGGTTGGGCTACCAACAAAAATTGGGAAGTTTGGAGGAGGGATAGATTTAAAAGGAATAGCAAGTATTAGAAAATTTTGTGCTTGAGCTCCAGTGTCAATCAGTACTAGCTTTTTGTCTTAAGTATATTTTGTGCTATTCTTGTTCTTTGAAAACTATTAGCTTATCCATGATATGGGTAAAGATTACCCCACTTAAAAATCTCTATTTCAGATTCAGTCACATAAAAAAACAGAAGTGTTGATGTTCATTGGAATCAGCTTAGATTCCTGAGAGGCTTTCTCCCTTAGACTTGGATAGTATATTAGATAGTTCAACTACGTAGGAGGGAGTTGAATTTGAACACTTCCTAGCACCTTGTTAAAAAGGCATGCATGACCAGAGAGTCTCCTTTTTGGTTCTCTAATCTCTATGATGGAAGAATACATCAAAGATAATTACTGCCTAAGCCAAGAAGAATTCTTTGGTAACTAGATAAGAAAGTAAATAGAAAAATCTATCTTTTTTGAGCTGGCCTTCTTGTGGGACACAGCCAATATTTGCCTTTTCTCAAACTTGCATTCATGTGAGTGACACGTGAAGAAGACAAATTTCTCTCCCTATCCTGAAGAGCAGCAATGGTGGTTACCCACAAATGGCAGTGGAAATATGTGCTTGCCTCGGTGAGCCTAAGATTTGACTTCAAGTCCCTGTCTGCCTTACTGATTTGTATTTATTTTCCTGATCACAGGTGATAACATACTAATCTTAAAATGTCTGTTTCTGATCATGATAGATACCTTGTGACTTTAAGAGTCCTAAAATAATTGTTCCTTTCTTGGAGGAATTGGACGAGATGGAAACTACCAGAAACATGAGTCAAATATGCCTTGTTGACTAGAAGATATGGACTTTGGGTTGCTGCTCAGATATGAGATGAATATGCAGTATTTCATGTTAAGGAAGATGCTATCTGCATCCATAGAAAGAAATGATAAATAGAATTATGTATAGAATAATTTTACATACACACACACACACATACATTTATGTCTAATGATAACCATCTCTAGAGCGGGAGTAACGGAATAAAAAGGGAAGAAAGAAATTTACATGATAATTTTATTATATATTTAAAAGAAATAGCAAATCATATATGATAAATTTGCATTTTCAGGTCCAATCTTTATAAAAATTATACTATGTTATGGAAATACTTGTTTTATTCTATAAATTAAAATTTTAATTAATAAGAATTTTAAAAATATGTCATCACTATTGCCACAAGTTTCTTGGGAGTCTATGATGATACCTGATATTTACTTTTTGAAACGAGTCACTTTTCTAAAAGAAATCCTGTTAGGGAGACTCTAAACATGCAGCAAAACTAAGCTTTGTTTAAGAGATTTTATCTCAGGGTTGAGAAATAATGAGTTATGGAGTTTAAGAAAAGCTTAATCCCTTCTTTTTAAGGTCAGGCTCTTCCAGTATTGAACCTGTCCATATGAGTTCTGAAACAAGATCTCTTTGAGGGAAAACTGAGAAATTTTTTTAAATGAAAGAGTGAGGAAACTACATGGAAAGAGGGAGTTGTGGAGAAGAAAAGAAGTAGGAGATGAAAAAGAGAAATAGTCAAGCAACTAGTTCAGTGACATGGAAAAGCAAACTATAAGATGTAATCAAGGGGGAAAGGCAGAAGTAAGGAAATAAGGTGGAATGGTTCTAATGTAGCATGTCCAAACCCAAGAGTACCCTGAAGAATTCTGATGACTTAAGAGCCAAGCTGAAAGGGCACAAAGATATTAAATTAAGTGGTTCCTGATTCCTTTATAAATTTGTCTCTGTGACATTTCTATTACATTTCTGATTAGGGAAGGTGTGAGAGATGGCGCCCATTTGTATATGAGGACAGAGAATGACTCCTACTTGAGTACTTTCATTGCTTTAACATTTACTAAAATGTTTTTTGCAATTGGATTGGCATCTTTCATGGCATACCAAAAAGAGAGTATTGTGCTGAATATGGGCTCAGGATATTATTTTAATACAAACATATGTAATACACAGAATATGGTTACATAACTTTTCATTAGACCAGAATATACAATTAAGCAGAACATCCCATTCCCCTAATATTTTGAATAAGCAGAAGGTACTTTAATCATATTATCATATCAATCATATGATCAAATGATATATGAATCATATAATTATAATTAAGTAAGCATTAAGAGGAGAGGCAAATGTGCCTGAGAAGAAAGGGCATTGGACCATAAACTAGAAGGCCTGGGTTCTATTTTTAATCATCCTTTCACTTTATTGTTAAATGACTTTAGGAAGTCATTTCATCTCTGTAGACCTGACAGAATCAAGATTCAAAATAATGTTAACAGGTTGAAACAATAAACTAAAAAAATGAAAGAGGTGAATGAAAATTCTTGCTTTTAGATTAAAAAATTTCACAAGGATGCAGGAGATTTAGTTCAAAGGCAATTTATGTGAAGTATAAAAAGAGCTAGTTGTTTTAATTGACTGATCTGTATTATTGGGGAAGTTATCTTACTTGTATGGGTCTTGGTTTCCCCATTTATAAAATGAGGGGGGCAGACTAAATTATATTTAAGGTCCTTTTCAGCTCTAAATAGCATGATCCTAAGGAATGACTAAATATGGATGTTAAGAATTTGGCCTTAGGAAATGAGTTGCTGGATTTAGAAAATATGGAAAACTTGGACCTGATAAAAATGTTATCCACCTTCAGAGAAACAGAGAATAAGTGTAGTACAACCTTACATAAATGTATAAGAATGTATATGTGCATGACTATAGATATTTATGTACATTTATGTGTGTATATATGTATATATACATATAAATATACACACACTTATCTTGCTTACCTATAGCCTACTTGGGGGACTTGGGGAGGGAAAAAAGGAAAAAAAAAAGAAAAAAAGTAAAAAAGTACATAGCAGAAAATGAAAGAAAACCTACAAGATGGCAAAGAGGGACAATTCTAATACAATGTGTAATATTTATCATATATACTTTCTTGAAATGGAAATTTATCGTTTCATATTTTGAATCCTCTTATATTTTGCTGTGTACATGACAATTTTTTCTCCTGTCTTTTTCTTTTATCTATTTTGTATTTAAGTTTTAAATAAATACATTTAATTCAAAAACTAACACAGACACTGAATGCATAGTGTCCAGAATTATTTCTGGAACGTTTCAAATTAAAATGTTCCCAATAAGGACAATCTGGGACAGAAAAGATCTAGAAACTGTCATATGAGGAATTATTGAAAAACCTGAGGAAAAATTATCCTTCAGAAAGTTCTCAAATTTTGAAGGATTAACGGGAAGGGAATAAGTTTGTATATGGCACCTATTCTGAGATAGGCACCATACTGAGTGCTGAGACCATTTGATCTTCACAACAATCCTGAAAAGTAGATGCTTTTATTATTTTCATTTTATAGCTGAGGAACTGAGGCAAAGTTTAAGTGATTAGTCTAGAGTCACACAATCATTAAGTATCTGAGGCAGAACTGAAGTCTTCAGTGAAAGATATTAGGTTTCCTTTTCTCATACTCTTAAGTTCATAAAACCTCGCAGCCAAGCACTGGGGATAATTTTATTTATAATAGAGAATACTAGAGTTTGTCCAAAAGTATTATTTTGTTTTGTTTTTTAAAGCTACTCAATATACAATATTAAATATGAGGCAAGTAATGTCTTCCTACAAAGGTTTCAATTAGAGTTGAGAATTATTTAAAGGGAAATGATCCTGATGAAAAAAAAATGATTGGGGGGCAACAATAAAACTTTTTTAACCAAGGAAAGATAGTAATAGAAAACCAAACAGATAACAGTGTATTCTTTACGACTTAGTACAATGATAATGAGTTGCAAAGCAAACTAAAGTCAGACTTTAGGTCTCAAAAGAAGTAATTAGCCCATAGAGTGGCAAAGTTTGGATAAAGCAAGAGTATTTCTGAATATTTTACCCTTTTTAGCAGTATCTTTTATGGAGTCCAATTTAAAATTTAAACACCTTTCTCTTTTTTTTCTCTCCTTTCCTCCCTCTTTCTTGTCCCTCCTCCTTTTCCCATTTCTTTTCTCTTTCCCTATATCTGTCTCTCTTTTTCTCTCATCATCCACACCCAGACCAGGGAATGTAACCAATTCAATCACATTCACACATTCACTCAAGTATTTATTAAGTCATTGATCAATGTGTATCATATTCTCCAGCACTGTTGAAGAGCAAGAAATCAAGATGAAAAAATCAGTCACTGTACGTAGGGGACACTATGAGCTTGGAACTGTTTTAATTGTTTAACTAGTTTCCATGTTCCTCTAAGGAATTCTAAAAGTACCACGTTTCTGTATGCTGGGGGCAAAAGGTATCTTTTTCAGCATATGTGCCTAACAAAATGGTCAGCAACATCTTAAAACTTGGCAAAAGCAAAATAAAATCTTGATTAGCACAAAGCCTCCACACTGGCAAAAGATGCACGAAAGATGGGCAACCAAAAA
The DNA here is from genome assembly GCA_023553655.1 of Myrmecobius fasciatus. Taxonomy (NCBI): domain Eukaryota; kingdom Metazoa; phylum Chordata; class Mammalia; order Dasyuromorphia; family Myrmecobiidae; genus Myrmecobius; species Myrmecobius fasciatus. The sequence continues at coordinate 71,421 of JAJPUD010005043.1, read as the reverse complement.
TTAGCTTCCTGTGTTTTCTGAGCCCTCTGTACCACCCCTGAAACTGGATGTCACACTGACATTTTATTAAAGATCCAGAAATAACTACAGCTGAATTTATTTCCAGGATGTCTTCAAATCTGCCTAATCACAATGAAGTATGATGAAACTTAATAGATGAAATCAGTCAAGGAAATGGTAAAAATCTCATTCTGTGACCCTTTTAGCACTTCCATGTTAACTTGTCTTTGAATAGATCTACAAGAGCAGCTCTTTTTTCCATTAATGATATTAACTAGCATTTAAATTAATTTCACTGTTTAATGGTTGGCTTTAAAAGCCTGTTTGCAATGGCTCTATGAACCAGCTTAGAACCACACTAACTTCAAACATGTAGCTTCAGCTTCAATTTCAGTCAAGTCAAGGTATATTTACTGAGAACCTACTGCATGCCAACTACTGTGCTGTGAGGGGGAATGTGCAGAAAAGCAAAGAGGTGGAAAGAATAAGATGTCATGATTCCTACTCTCAAAAAACAAAGTCTTTCTTTGGCATATGGGATAATGGAGAAAAGAAGACCTACACATGAAAAACAATCACAGAATTATTTTTTAAAGTAGGAAAGAGAAATTTTGTTCTAAGCTATAGACAATGAGGACAACAGTAGTTCAATCTCTAAGAGAAATAATGCTTGGGTTGGAGGACCCAAGGGTTCACATGGTAGTTGGGATTGAGTTGGACCTTGCAGGTTGGATAGGATTTACAATAGCAAAGAGAACTGAAAGGCATTCTGGACAAGGGAAAGAAGAGGAAAGACATGAAATAGGAATGAGCACAATTAGCATGGTGGAGAGAGATTGTTTCATAATTGTGATAGAATCAGAGAAACTTCTGCTATGGAAATTCACTCCACTGATACAAATCAAAATTCTTCTGCAATTTATAGAGTAAGGGTTATGTTTGATGCCCAAGAAAGTTGCATATGTCCATATGAATTCTGTCAGTGAGGCTTTTAAGAAGATATGAATCTTTGAAATCTTTCCCTTCTTCAAGGGAGACTTTTTGATTCCTGCATTGGAAAAATCCCTTTGAAGAAGAGCCAAAAAGGAGCACAAGGCTGATTTCTCTGGGTCTCCTCAAAAAGAGTGGTACCAGGCTGGAGTTATATATCTATCTATCCCCATAATGTTGCTAAGTTAGAGAAATTAATTTTGTTATTGATACTTTCCAAATCATTATCCTTTAAAGAAGAAAGGGATGAAGCCTAAATCCAAAGGCTTGGTTGCTTTCCACCAAATACTAGTTATACCAAAAAAAAATCACAAACAATGAACAATGAAACAATGAATAAGGGATAAACCTATTTATTCAAGCAGAGAGCAAACAGAAATAGAAGTTATACTGATTAGAATATTCCAAACAATGCAAAGAGTGAATGAGCTATTCCACAAGGAAGAAGATAGCTCATCTCCTATCTCACTTAAAGGGATATTCCTTGAAGTCCCTGGGGAGGCAAACTGGAAATCAGGGACATTTTCCTCTACATGTCACCTCCCAAAATTCATTCTCTTTCTCTCTGGATTTCTCCCAAAAAAGGCCGGGAATTTCCCCCAAGTTCTTGTTAACTTTGCCCATCAAAAAGGCACACAGAATTGAGTCCTCATTTCTCCCATCAAAGAGGAGAATCTTATGCAAATTATGCATGAATAGCAGGTTATGATAATCTTATTCATCTGGTGTATTTAAAGATTGTGACTTAAAATTTCTATGATTTCTTTTGCCTTCAAGAGTTTATCGTTACCCATAGAACCATATGCCCCCCCCCAAAAAAGTTAATTCAATTTTATTTTCATATCAAAATTCTCTTTTTTCTTCCTCTTCCCTATTCATTGACATGGCATGAAAATTGAACCAATTACAAATATGTATATTCATGCAAAACAAATTTCTGCAATATCCACATCTAAAAAGAAATAGAAGACAATATACTTCAGTCTATATCTGGAGGTGGACAGCATGTTTCATCAGGAGTTCCTTTGGATTGTGGTTGGTCGTATTGATGAGTTACTAAGTCTTTTTTAAAAAATGGTTTTTACAATGTTATTACTGTATAAACTACTCTCTCCATTCTGCATTAATTCATTTAAATTTTCCCAGGTTTTTATGAAACTATATCTTCCATCATTTCTTACAGCATTCTTAAGAGTATTCTATCACATTCATATGTCATAATTGTTGAGCCAACTGCACTGTCTTTCAATAATAACATACATGGATAAATATAGAAATGGGAGGAAGAGACAAAAAGAGATTAAATAGTTTACACAGGCTGTCACCTATTTACAAAATCCTTTGTATACATTCTCTGAAATGAATTTCAAAACCATTTTGTTAGAATTATCTCAAACCAGTTCCAATTGTTCACTGAAGAAAACCATATACACCCAGAGAGAGGGATATGAAATATGGACAACGTAACATTTTCATGATCTCTATTGACATTTGCTTGCATTGTGTTGCCTTTCTCTGATTCTTTTTTTTTTCTTGTAGATAGGATTTTTCTTGCATAACTTCTCAAGCATTTCAACATTATTAACATGTAGTGGACTTCCTGCCATCTAGGGGAGGGGAGGGGACTGGGGATAAAATTTGTAATGGAAAGCTTTGTAAAGATCAATGCTGGGGAACTACCAATACATATATTATACAAATAAAAAGCTTTAATTAAAAAAAAAAAACAAAAAAACAAAAAACCATTTTGTTTTCTTTTCCCAATATATTTTTTGTTTTATTTTCTAAATAATACTTTTATTTTTCAAAATACATGCAAAGATAGTTTTGAACATTCACCCTGCAAAACTTTGTGTTCCAAATTTTTCTCCCTCCCTCCCTCCCTTCTCATCTTTCCCCTCCTCTAGAAAGCAAGCAATTCAATATAGGTTAAACATGTTTTACTTTACTTTGAATATTTATTTTTCCAAATTCATGGAAAGAAAATTTTCAAAATTCATTTTTATAAGACTTTGTGTTCCAAATTTTTTCTCTCCCTGCCTTACTTCCCCCCTCCCTAATTCAGCAAGTAATCTGACATAGGTTAAATATGTGCAATTCTTTTGAACACATTTCCATATTTACCATGTAGCGTGAGGAAAAAAATAAGAAAAAAACCAGTGAAAAACACTATGAATCGATCCATATTCAGTCTCCATAATTTTCTCTCTGAATGCAGATGGCATTTGCCATCCCAAGTCTTGCCCAATATATTTTTATAGCTAAAAAACAGAAAACATCTAAATATTTACATTGTCACTTCTTGAAAACATAGCTTTGCACAATATTAGTCAAGTTAAAATTCAATACGTGCCTTTGACCAATTTGCCAAAAGTTTTAATTTTCCTGCTTCCCTAAAACACCCATTCTGCTAAGAATAAAAAGTTACATTACCTAAAACTTGGCCAAAAAAACCCCAAAACCTCCAACACATAGAAATTGCAAACAAAAAACATTTGAAAAATACTACAATTTATGATGGTGACCACCTTCAGCAGAAGCACAAATGGATGTTTTACTATACAAGGATTTAATTTTTTTTTTTTTTTCTGAGACAATCAGCATTAAGCGACTTGCCCAGGGTCACACAGCTAGGAAATGTTAAGTGTCTGGGGCCATATTTGAACTCAAGTCCTCCTGACTTCAAAGCTGGTGCTCTATCCACTGCACCAACTAGATGCCCCACAAGGATTACTTTTTTTATAAACTGATTTGAACTCAAATTAATACAAAATCTGTATTTTTGTAGCTGATCTGTGCCAGGTAGTCAGAGAAGCCCTCATCTGTGAAAGACTCCTGGGATACACACCAAAGTTTTTGTATAGAAGAGATAGGTCCTGAGAGTAACAGTATACAACAGTATACAACACTGCATGTCTATCTAAGAATTCTGTGTCCTTAGAAGGAAGGAGCTGTTACCATATGGGGACCTTGAGCTATATGTGGATCTGGAAAAACTGTGCTGAATCAAATCTGGCCCCAGAGAGAAGGAGCTAACACAAGACAGCAATGCTGAATCATGACTGAGTGACAAAAGAGGCAGGGGGGGAATGATCAAAATGGTAGGGAACCACAGAACCAAGGCTCCTAAGAAGGTATAGAACTAAATAACACACAGAGCTATGATGTAAAGGGGAAAAACTGTTTGTTGATTTGTTGATACTGTGCGTAGATACCCTGTTGATCCCATACCATAAAGCCATTTTTTCAACAGGAGTGTATATGTCCTTGAGAGAAGTGGGAGAAGTCAGCTGCCTGTATGCTCTAGTATAAATCCTTTCTATTTGCTACTCTCTCTCTCTCCGTGTGTGTGTGTGTCTTTCTCTCTGTATCCTTTTTTTTTCTCTCAATTCCCTTATTTTACACACAAGAAAATGGAACCCAGTGAAGGCAGATAAAGGCAGAGACTAGTCTGGAAGCTATGTCTCTTGCCTTTGGTTATTTGCTTATTATTAGTGATTCTATATCCTGTTTAAAACACATTTGTGATTTTCTTCATCATCAATCTGATGGGTATAAAGTCAAACATCAGTTTCTTTAATTTTGTGACTAAAAAACCAGGTATTAATCCCCCCACTTTACAAATGAGGAAAGTGAAATTGGGAGGTTAAGTTACAATAGTCATATAAAACTAGTTTCATAAGTGAAATCTGAAAAAGTTGTACAATTCCTCCACAAGTTGAAATTAACTATAAAATTCTTCCTGTTTGATTTTTCTCATGATGAAAGGAGCTGTCTCCATTTTTAATTTATTATAAATCATGTCTATTTAGTCTTTCTAAAATTAAGATTGAAAGGACAGAGAATGAGCAGTATAAAATTACTTTATTATTCACATAATTTACATATATGAAAGATTATCACTTTCTTTGAAACAAGAAAGTTTACAAATGAGCATTTTTTTCCATTTTCATCAATAACTGTTAGGCAACATAGTTTAGATGATTACTTCTATCTCAAATCACAAGTATTCAACCAGTAGGTATTCACAGAAAGAAATTATGTTTCTGAACTGATCATTCCTGAACTTTTTTATTTGGAAAAATGCAATCTGAGACAGGACATATGGTCTGATCTATGTGGCAATTAGAAAAAAGTCTATATTCCACAGAGAAAGATAAAGACACTTAATTATATTTTCTGTAATTAATATTTTAAAAAATACAAAACTGAAACCTTTTGAAGCTGGCTGTCTAAAATGTTTGTGAATAAATCTTTTCATTTTCAGAGTAGTACTAAATTTGTTTTAATGTCTCTTTTTCTGAGATCATTTGCTCATAAGGTCATTTAACCAACTGACTTGATTCTTTAAAAAAAATCAGATAAATCCACTGCGTCATACATAGTAAAACACAACATTTCACCAAAAGCTGCTGTTTATAAATGAAATCAGCAAGAGGCAAGTTTAATTAACACTGTTCATCAAAATTAGTCTACAAGGGACAAATTAAATCATACAATCTAATCCAGAAAACAAAATCAGAGAAAAAGAAATTTAGCTTAAGACTTTAAAAAACATCACAGTAGAAAAGCAATGTGATAATTATCATGATTTTTCTGTACCTGATGCTTATTTGCATGAAAAGTGTATTTATACACCTCTGAGTGAAGGGAATCTTCACTCTGACTTGCAGGTCTTCCCTGTAACCATGATCCTATCTCATGGACTTTAGACTTACTGTCCCATTTTTTAATGGATCATACAAAGTAGCAGTCACTACAGAAGAAAAACTTTCTTGGAAATTTGATTTGAATCAAAATCATCTTTTCCCCAAATTTGGCAGCCTAGGATCATTTTTACTGATTTTTGCTTGCCTTGTCTTTGGTCTGAGGGAAAAAAAAGGAAATCAAGTTAGAAATCTTGTAATCAGTTCCCACCAGCCCTCTTCCCTCTTCCAACCTGAACTCAAGACTATATGTCTCCTGATAGTGCTTGGATGTTCTAGGATTCTTCCTGTGGACTGGCATAGTTCTAGATTCTGCATTCTGGTCCCCTTCCTCAATTACACAATTTTCACAGGAACTTTTTCTGCATAAACTTTTTTCCTTGCAATATGGTAATATGTTTCATTACTAATAATTACCCAGCCATAAAGAGTAAGGATATTTTTGGAGGTGTAGCTGATTTAAAAATTCATTTTTTTCTAGGTGAAATGAAGATTACAGTTTACACTCTAAAGAGTTTTAGTTTAAGGAAACACAAATAATTAATGAAAAACTAAAAACAAGTACTCACGGAAAACCTGAAATACTCTTTGGAATGTTTCATCAATTTCTGGAGAGGGAAAAAAAGGATCGAGATAGTTCCTAGATTATGCAAATGAATCATCAGACCTTGAAATTACAATTCTTCAGTTTACAATGAAAACGAGTTTATGACTTCATTTCAATTATCTAGTTGATATTTTTTGGAAATTTTTAAAATCACAAGTCAAACTATGTAGAATTTAGGGGAGGAAGAAAGAAGCAGCAAAAAAGATTTTCAATTTATAATCACTAAATTGTGGAAAGAATTTTGCCTAATTAGATTTTTTTCTTGTTGAAAAGAATGTGCTTTTCCTTAATTAAAAGAAAAAAGCCTATTACTGAGAGCCAAGTTAGTCAAGTAAAATATGAGGAAAATCTTCCTGGCTTCACAATTTCCAAGAGATCAAACATAATCCATTATAATAATCATGTTCAATGGCTTCATATTGAGGAAGAGATTCCTAATTGGATATATGCATTCATTTCTACCTTACAAGTATGTCAGGTGAAAAGACTGAAAACAGAACAGCATTCTTATAAATAAATAAAAAATAAATAAATAAGCTCTTTGATGTTTCACCTCTGTACAAATATTGAAGTTAAATACTTTTCAATTTGAACCATCAACCTTACATCAATATGGATTCTTTTATTACAAAAATACATATTTATAGTCAGAGAAATAGCTGATAATAGAAAACGATTATGTCTTTGCCATTTCCTAAAGTTTCACAATCTGCTTCCACCTACTTACAGAGGCAAATTAAAATGCCCCTACCAAGAAATTACTTCACAAAAAGAAGTGTTCACTAAAAGTTATATACAATCAACCTCCAAAGACTTTAGGCCTAGGACTGAAAAGGCATTTAGCTGGGACACTACAAAGTGTCCACATGTGGTCAGCACAGGAGGAGGGTCAAAGTGTAAACAAGAGTCATTATCTGTCTGATAAACCAGTCTTAACTGCTTGACTCAACCAAATTGAGGGAAATCTCCATAATGTATCTAGTGATTTTAAATGTTTCAAAACTGAGTTCATTAAATACATAATAAACCCAAGAAAAATCAACAGTGATCCTTTAGTTAAATACTGTTTTGTTGTTGCAATTAAGATTTAAAATCTCAAGCTTTGTAAAAAAACTTCAGCTTTGCTCTGCTTCATCCACTTCCATAAAAATATCACTAAAAAAATATTCAGTGACTTTGGTTGGCTCCTCTTCAGTTTCCATCTTTTGGTCACTTTTACAACTTTCTTCTCCAAATGATTGATCACAGGAAACCTAATAATGTAAGAAAAATGAATAATGAAAAGTACAATACGATGGAACACTGTCAATTCACATGCTGACAATTTTTGTCAAATCCCTTATATTTGCTTTCTTTTTAAATTTTTGTGATAAAGGGAAATTAACTGGAGACATGGGACACATTTAGAAATGGAGGCAATGTAGAAAATATAGCAATAAAAATAACTTTTTAAATAAATAAAAAAATTAAAAATATTTTAAATAAATAAATACAACGCTAAAGTAAAAAATTATTGGTTTTTTGGCATAACTTTATACACAGAACCTGGATTTCCCTAGAGTCTTCTTTTGACTATATTCCAATTAGGCTGTGGAGGCTAAAGCAAACTGTTTCAATTCTGCATTTTTAAGATTTCCTATCTTTAAAATAGGTTCACATCTTCTATTCATATAATATATAATGCACAAGAAATTACAACAGAACAGATTACAATCTGGGGAAGCATTCAATGTAGGGGCAAACAATTCTAGTTTTCATAACAGTTCTATCATGTTAAAGATATAATATATAAACTACATATATAATATTTTAATCAAATACAGTGACTGCCCCCAGAAAAATCAAGAATGCCAGCTACTGACATTTAAGGAGACAAGGACATTTTCAGTCACATAGAAAGTATCTCTAAAAATGAATAATAGTATTATTGCATTATAAAAATTTCAGTAACTGAAACTGAATAAACATTTAATTGTAAGATGAATGTAATTTTTAAACAACAGAATATATATGGGTTGACGGGGACATAATTAGTCTTTGCTCTTCTTCTCCCTCAGAATAACAAAGGCAGATATCACTTTCTTTTTTTGCTGTTAGGAATTAAAGATTCTAATTTTGATTAGATCAATGGCTTTGACCCAGAAATTTCTACTGAACTAACTCCTAATTTTAAAAAAAAAACAAAAACACCTTTTCCTCTCCTCTCCTTTTTCAGTGTTTCATTTTGTAGGCTTTGCTCATATTCACCTAAAAAGATACATCATTCTTAATCATTAATTTAGTACACAGAAGCAATAAAATAAAGAATTAATTATCCATACCTGAGGTGTTGAGTTTCTAATAGTACTGGCTTCAGAATGAGACTCAGCACTTGTGGATGGAAGGGAACAAGAGTCCTGCTTTTTTCTTTTGCTTTCATTTAATAGAGCCGGTCTTCTAAAATTATGCCTTGATACAGGTATAAGAGGTTTCAAACGTTTTTGACTATTTGTTGGTGTGGATTCTTCAGATTCCAAATTAGTCTTTGAACATATCAATGATAAAAATCCTAGGGGTCTTCGGCCAGGCCTAGAAACAAAGTTAAAATGACAATCTTGTTTATATGTTTGGAACTCCGTTATTTCCAGGGCAAGAACAGAGCTGAAAGAACAGAGTTGACAACTAGCATTCACAATAACATTTACTCTATTTAATGGATATGTGTTTTTGATAAATTAAAAGAGAGGGGCAGCTAGGTGGCGCAGTGGATAGAGCACCAGCCCTGAAGTCAGGAGGACCTGGGTTCAAATCTGGTCTCAGACATTTAACATTCCCTAGCTATGTGACCCTAGGCAAATCACTCAACCCCCAATTGCCTTAGCAAAAAAAAAAAAAAAAAGATAAATTAAGAGAAAGGAAACAGTTATTACATAGTTAAGATATTTCTTCACAATACCTGGAAAACAAAGAGGATGACTTGTTTCTCTGTTCCAATTGACAGGCAGCCTCACTTCTTTCCTGCGATAGTGCTACAGTCTCATCCTGAGGTAAATGAGAAACATTCTCTTCTTTTTGAATACATGTCACCTCATCAGAAGGTTCACTTCCTGAAGCTTCAACAGTAGGTTCTGATTGTTCTTTCTCTGCCTTCTGAGGTTCTGCAACTGTACATGTGCTTCCTAAGATAGGTACCACTGGCTGCTTTTCATAAGACTCTCCTTCAGAACATGCAAAAAAATAATACAAACAATGAAGCAAATTACTCAGAAAACTATTCAAAAGATCTGAAATGCTTTAGAAACATTATCAGCAATTGATAGAATACTTATATTTCTAGTTCAGTATAAGCTATAATGAGTTATTATGAATCATTTTAAAAGTTCATTCAGAATGAGCAGAATTGATTAAAATGGAAAATGATTTTAAAAATTTAAGCATTACAGCACAATAAAAATAAATGATGTACTTAACTCTCAGACTTATCCTTCTATGTAGATAGATTCAGCCCTAGTCTCTCTCCTAAACTAAAGTCCTGAATTACCAAATGCCTTTGGGATATCTTGAACTGGATATTCCACATAGGCATCTCATACTCAGCATGTCCAAAACAAAGCTCTTTATCTTTCTTTCCATACCCTACCAATCTTTCTGTCCTCCTATTGTAAAAGGAGGATATCACTATCTTCCCAGTCACTCAGGCTTGAAGCCCTGGTTATATAACCCTTAACACCATACTTTCATTCATTCCATCTGTTGTCAAATCTTGTTTTAACTTGTACAATTATCTCTCCCCTTCTCTCTTCATATAGCTACCCTTCCCAGTCCCTGTGTTTAGTATGGTCCCTCATCACCCCTCAAGAAGATTACTGCTCTCAAGTCTCCTGTCTCAAGGATCTACACTCCATTCTCAGTTTAGCTGCCAAAGTGGCTTTCCTAAAAAGCAATCTTTCCATGTCACCTCTTAATGCAACAAAATCCAGTGACTTTCTATCACTTCCAGATGTAACATAAAGGCCTTAGGCATTTAAAGCCCTTTACAGTCTGGACCCTTCTACCTTATCTGTATTATTACCCATTGCTCTTCAGCTACACTGATTTGTGTGTTAATTCTTGTACATAGATCTCCATCTCCAGACTATACTTTTCTTTAGGTTGCCCCCCATACCCAGAATCCTCTCTTTCTTCACCTTTGCTTCTTACAAGACTCAGCCCAAATTCTACTTTTTGCAGGAGATTTATGCTGATATTTCCTGATCCTTGTACATATACCCTAAGGTTGCCTTTCATTTATTCTTCATATTTCATGATTGAATTTTAACAAAAGGGCAAACTAAGGCAAATTTCTGAATAAGATAACACTTATTAAAAGAGACAGGCTATATTTTGGATTTAACATATATTTTTACCATGTTTAACATATATTGGATTACATGCCATCTAGGGAAGGGCAAAGGGAAGGGGGAGAAAATTAGAACACAAAGTTTTTCAAAGGTCAATGTTGAAAAAATTTATCCTTGCATGTTTTAAAAATAAAAAACTTCAATTAAAAAAAGAGAGAAAGAGAAAGAGAGAGAGAGAAAGAGAAAGAGAGAGAGAAAGACAGGCTACCTGTCAATAAATGTGTGAGTAGATTGCCTCTATTAATGCCAAAGACACCCCCCCCCCAAGCAAAAGGACAGTTCCCCTTATGGTGGTAGGGAGTGAAGAACAAAGTAGATGATATCATAGGATTAAAGCCAACATAACTGATTACATAGCAGAGGGGGAAGGAACTACATGATTGGTTGGAAGATTGATACTGGGGTCTAGCAACAACTCACCCTTTCTCTCTCATGAGACTAAAAAGAGCTCATTGTTTGAGCCCAGGTTCAAGACAGTAGCCTAAACTTTTAAAAACAAAGACAACCTTGAAGAATAGCTTGGTGGCATAAAGATATCAGACCCAAACTTCCTTGCTTCTTCACACATTCCCCAACGTTAGTTAAATTCCTTGAGAAAATAAAGCTGGGTTTTCAAAATTTACCCAGTGTAGGCCAGAAGTATGGACTAAATTCAAAAATAAAGAATCAAGGGCTGAACAGTTATAGGGCAAAAATCAATTACTTGTAAATAGAATCAATAAGAAAACGATGCAGGATCAATTTTAATCTCTGTACATCTTATATGTACTTTGTTATTTTCACATTGTCTATCTTACTAGAACATAAGCTTTTCTATCTTGACCTCCTAGGAAGTATAGGCTTAACAACACAATCTCTAGGTCAAACAATATAGTCACATTTTTAGCTTTTTTCCAATCTGCACAATTCCAAATTGCTTTCCCAAATAATTGTGACAATTGACAGATCCACAAGAGTACACTGATTATGAGTCTGTCTTATTATGGCCTCTCCAATATTGGCTATTCCTAAATTTTGTCACTTTTAACAATCTGATAGTCATTAAGAGTAGAAATATTATAGGTCAATGAAATTCTCAAAGTATCAAAAGCTTCTTTCAGTCAATGATTCCAAAATACTTCTCCCCCAAATTAGTTAAAGTATAAGCAAAAAGAGAGGCACATTGGTTCAGCTTTATGTACTATAATTTTTGTTCCCATGATAGTTTCTGATGAATATGTACAATGAACAAGTAGCATAAGGAAAATTTTATGGGCTAGTAATACTAAAGTCCCACAAATATGGAGACAAAAGTTCTTGGGAACTTGTGTTACTAATGATCTGGTTATAAAATGGCAACTGATACTATGTAATATTTTTATGTTAAAAATAATCTTGTCTTTCCCCTCTTAGAACAAACAAACAAACAAACAAAAAATCTCAACATTTTACAGACCTGGGGGAGCTAGGTGGCGCAGTGGATAGAGCACCAGCTCTGAAGTCAGGAGGACCTGAGTTCAAATTTGATCTCAGACACTTAATACATCCTAGCTGTGTGACCTTGGCCAAGTCATTTAAACCCAATTGCCTCAGCCCCCCCCCCCCAAAAAAAATTTACAGACCTAGGACTTCCCAATCACTGACAAATCATTTTAGCTTTGGGATTTGAATATAACTGATTTTTAGAATGAAGGCAGAGTCAAAATGCCAACAGGCTTTGCAAAATCAGGTATATCACTAGCTATCCCAGTCTTTACCACACTACTTTAACCATATTAAAAAAAAAAAATGCAACTTCCTTGACTCTAAATATCTCAAACATTATTTAAGCATTTACTTTAGGCATAACTGATAACCCAAAATTAGACACGGAAAGAGAGATAAGATTAGAAAAATAAAATTAAAAAGGGAAAGGACAAAAAGAGAACTATGCAAAGAAAAGAGGTACACAAAGAGGGGACTGAGAAGACCAAATGCCAATTTGATATAGATTTCCCAAAGAATTGTTGTAAAAATATTGGAACCAAAAATTCTAGAGCTGAGGAGATAGTCAAGTCCCAAGATTTTCTATTACTCTTAAAATGAAATCTTGAAAATGATTCCAGAGAGTAAAGAAAACCCTGTAAAATTGAGAGTATGGACTAGGGCCATTCAGCACAAATTTGGCTTCTAAGCTTTAAAAAAAAAAAAAATCTGATAATTATTTGGTTTGGGGCCAACACAATTTGCCAATTAGTAAATTGCTTTGTGGAAGGAACCAGAAGCACTCAATCCCAAAGTAAAGGAAAGAACAGAAAAGTGTTGCTAACACTCCATGAGGAAAATCTGCAGATAGTAATAATGAAGATTGATCACATAATTTGAGAATTACATAACTTGATACTCATTACCACTTAGCAAGGCAGATGATGACAAGTATTATGCCTATTTTACAAATGAGAGTAATTGAGATTTGAAAGGTTAAGTTACTTGCCCAAGGTCCCATAATTACCAAGTACAAGTCAGAAGCAGACAGAGGTCTTGGTGCTCTTGGTATTACCAGACAGAAGCCTCAATTATACCAGTGTCTGAAGCTGGCTAAAAACTAGATCAGCATGCCTCCTTTCAAAGGACCAACTCAAGTTTGTGAAATATCCAGTTAGATTAAGATCATTCATGATGAACAAAATGTAAACATCAAATCCCTCACCTGCAGCATTCTTGTGCATATCTGTGGACTCTTCTGAAGACACCTGTTTTAAATAAATGTTATTAAAGTTAGAAATGTGTTTCTTCCTTCTTCGTCCAGTAATTCGAATGAAATGACAAATGTCTTTTAAAAAAATCAGCTCAGATGATTAGAGTATAGTGTTGATAATAAGGCTACAGGTTCAATTCCAAATTGGAGGAATTTATGATCAAAGAAGAACTAGAGAACATTGTGAAATGTAAAATGAACAACTCTGATTACATTAGAAGTTTTTATACAAATAAATTGGAACTGTGTTCCATGAGTTTAAAGGATTTATCCTAGTTCAGAGAAGTTATCTACCAAATGGATTGTACTATTTTTATAACAATACACATACTGCTACTAGAAAAATAACTAAATCTCTTGATGTACAGCACCATTTTCATGTACAAAGAATATATTTTATAAATCATAGGAAAAGGACTTCTTACTGACAAAATACAAGCTTAGGAACTTTCATGAAATTACAGATTTAATTACGGTAAGGTATGAAATAAAGAGCAGAGAAAACAGTAGTCTTGGAAAAATATAATAATTCATAATGATCTAGGTTTAAGGGTATATCTCATATAACTACAAGGAGCTTCAAGTCATCTAGACTCCCTCTGTCCATAGAAATTGAGACTCTATGAAGAGATTAAAACAACTTGCTTATGGTCACAGAGGTAAAATAAGTGACAAAGAGCTCATTTCCCCTAACTTTAAACAGAGTACTTTCCTTCTTTTTTGCTTTTGCTATGTGCCTCTCTACTGGTTATATTTTGAGAACCCCAAGAACTAGCTTTGCTTTGGGGTCTTTGGCAAACAAAGGATGCCATCCAAACTGAACCACCAAAGAAAGTTTACCATTGTTTTCCCTTGTATGTTCTGAGAAGGAATACACAATAAGAAAAGGAGATTATATGTTAGTCTGAGCACTGTAAGAATATACCTCAAGACTTATCTCAATCCATGTAATTTTGAAATTTATCAAAGCAAGTCATTTGTATTTAATATCTTCATATTTCCTAATCAAACAATTAATTCCTCCTCAACTTCTTATGGTTTTCTGAATGCTCAGAATGTACTATCACTGAGGAAACATCAGGTTATAATACTCATTCAAACACTCAAATGAATCTGTGATCTCAACGAGGAGGGAGTTCTTGGCAATGCATTACTGAAACCCATTTATACCTGCCAATCCCATTGGATTCTCGTCCATGTCCTTAATCAGTCAAAAAAATGATTGATCCACTGCCCTTATTTTCTTTCTCTTATATATTTCCTTGATCAGTTCAGATTATTCACACTACTCAAACTAACAAACATTATAGATGCAACATTCAGAACAGCCATGCAGGGACCAACATGGGCTTTATGGATAGTTAATTATGCAATTTATTTACCTTTCAGGGAAACCCAAATACTATGCTAATTTATTCTTCTACTGGAAAGAGATTATTGCTCTTTAACCTTCCCTTTAAAAAGTTCTTTTTGCCTTATTTTTCTCCATGTACATGAACATCTAATAATAATAGTTGATATTTATATGGTACTAATAACTATAGTATTTACTGTTTACTGTCTCTCCACTGTATTTAGTAGGTTTCAAAATCCAAACAGAAAAAGAAATGACAGAATATGGTTATTTCAGATCCTTAATGGTTCTCTTACCTCAGAAGTGATTTTCTGACAACTGTCTGCTAAAGAAGAAACATTAAGTTCTGTAGGAGCTACAAGAATAGTGCTTTCTTCAAGACTGCAACCAAGTGTTTCACTAAATGAAAGATCCAAATGAGATGGAGGCTTTTCAGGAGATGGCTGTACACTGTTTCCATGACTAGATAAGTGTGTGGCATCTTCAATTGAAAAGTTCAAGCTGCAGTTAAATAAATTGGATTTTATAATTTTATAATATATTAAGAGTCATTCCAATGGAAAATTATGATAAATTATGCACTACTACAAAATTCTACTTTTAATTGTATTCATGTCTAAGTTCTGATCTCAACTTGAATTTTTATGTACTGGATTTAAATCTGAAAAACTTAATAACTTCATTTTCAAAATGAAAAGATTTAAATTAAAATCTTTAAATTTTCTTCCATCTCTGAAATTTTGATGTCTAATATAATTTGTGAAAAACTATATTAAAAATCCCAAGAATCTTAGTCTAGTTTTAAGTTTTAGCAACTTAAAACTAGCTTTTAATAGCTCCAAGTTTCAATCTTAAAATTACACAAAGATTTTTTTTAAGGACCTCCTATATAGGTTGGAGGAAAATCTAATGCTTTTCATGAGAAATTAGAATAAGGGATGTTTAAGATAATATCAATATTCAAATGGAATTTTCCCCCCAAAATATGAATATTCCTTATACATTTCTGTTTTAGCTGTCCATCCAGAAGTAAAATATTTAGAGTAACTAAAAATAAAATTTCAATGAAGCTTATTTCATTTTAAAAATAAATTTGCAAACTTCGTCCCAAAACACTCAGCAAAAATAGTGCCACTCATAATTTACCTCAGGTCTCCCCTTTCTTCTTTATTCATTGGTTTCACCAATATGGGTGCTGGCAGTAGAGGGCCAGAAGTTAATGAATCTGACAAACCAGCAAATTGCTCTGCTGAATCTGATGGGATTTCCACTAGAGTTAAAATGAATGTCTGCTCCTCTTCTTCTCCTTGATGTTCACCAGCAACTAGATTCACTATCAAAGTTTACCAAAGTTTAACAGTCAGTAATGAAAATCTGAACTAGGATTAGCCTTAGCACAAAGTACAAGAATAGTATTTCAAAAAGAAAGATAATTGGAATTGGCTAAGAGAGGGAATAATGTTTTCTTACAGGAAAGTTGAAGGTGAAAGAAACGAGAGTGTGTGTTTGTAGTGGGGGTGGAAAAAAAGAATGGAAGAAAAACAGAATGGAGGAAACAATTCTTAGAAGTAAAACACTTCTGAAAATGGACGATATGAAAAAGAAGAGAAAGAGGCAGAGAGAAGGATAAACAGGGAAAATAGGATAGAGGGAAATACACACTAATCATAACTGTGAAAAGATTTTTATAGCAAATTTCTCTGATAAAAACCTCATTTCTCAAATATATAGGAAATGGAATCAACTTTATAAAAATAAGAACCATTGCTCAACTGACAGGTGGTCAAAGGATATAAACAGGCAGTTTTCAAGTGAAATAATAAAAGCTTTTTTTTCCCATAAGCATATGAAAAAATACTCTAACTCACTACTGACTTAGAGAAACAAAATAAAAACAAGACTGAGCTACATATATATCAGATTGGCTAAAATGAGGGAAAGGACAAGGCAAATACTGGAGGGCATGTGAGAAAACAGACACCAATGCACTGTTGGTGAAGTTGTAATGGAAAACAATTTGGAATTATGCCCAAGAGCTATTAAATCATACAAATCTTAGACCAAGCAATATAAGTAAAAAGTCTATATCCCAAAAAGATTTATTTTAAAGGGAAAAGGTCCTATGTATTTACAGCAGCTCTTTTAGTGGTGGCAAAGAACTGGAAATTAAAGGGATGACCATCAATCAGGAAATGGCTGAAGAAGTTGCTGTATATAGTATTGCTATAAGAAATGACAAACATGAAGTTCTCAGAAAAACCTGGGAAGACTTACATGGATTCATAAAAAGTGAAACAAATAGAACCTAGAAAACACTATACACAGTAACAGCAATACTGTATGATGGTCAACTGTCAATGACTTAACAATTCTCAACTACAATGATCAAAGACAATTCTAAAGGATTTGTTATAAAAAAACATTATCCATCTCCAGACAAAGAACAGAGTATAAATAAATAAAGCATGATTTTTTATTTTCATTTTTCATTTTCTGTCTTTGTTTTTTTCACAACATGAATAACATGGAAATATGTTTTGCATGATTGGACATGTATAACCTATATCAAACTGCTTGCATCGTCAATAGGGGAGTGATGGAAAACATTTTTTGCTTTTTGCTGAGGCAATTGAGGTTAAGTGACTTGCCCAGAGTCACAGCTAGGGAATGTTAAGTGTCTGAGACCAGATTTGAACTCAGGTCCTCCTGACTTCAGGGCTGGTGCAATAAAATTTTTAAAAGGGGAAAAATGATTCACTACAAGGAGGGAAATTTAAAAGACCCCTGATTTTAAAACTCTCTTCAATATTTTTACAAAAAAATTAGTTCTTACGAATGAAAAAAGATTAGTCTTTAATGGAATCAAATAAGGGTAAAAATTGGGGTAAAAATATGGGTAATATATCATCTTATACATAAGATAAGAGTGGTAGGCCTGGAAGTATGGAGTCAAGAAGACCTGAGTGTAAATCCCATCTCAGACACTTACTATCAATGTGACTCTAAACAAATCACTTCATCCTGTCTGCCTCAGTTTTCTCATTTGTAAAACCAACTAGAGAAGGAAATAGCACATCACTTCATCTATCTTTGTCAAAATAAAAAACCAACAACTAAAAGGTTTCATGAAGAGTTGGACACAAATGAAACAACTGAACAATTTTCTTAAAATCACTTAATAGAAGTATACTATACCTGTTGTGTCATCTGGGATGATTATATTCTGTTGCTCAACTTTTGTAGCATTATTCAGTGTACACTGCTATAAAAATTTAAGATTCAAAATTACTTTAAGGCAATATGACACAATGAACAGCCATTAGATTTAGATTCATGGAGTTATTTGAACCCAATATATTTACAATGTTTAAAAATTTGAAAATCTTCATTTTTGACAATGTTTTCTATTTATTTGTCTGTGTGTATGTGCATACATATGAAGAGATCTAGAAGTAAAACTGAACTGTTACTCTAAGCATGCTGACTAAATCACCCAAATAATTTCTATATTATGAAATAATTTAGATGATGGTCCTAAACCTTCTCTCCTCTACATAACAAGTACCAACTTGATAGAGAAAAAAGTTATGTGGAGAAAGAAACTTACCTCCCAGCCAATCTCTGACACATAAAAGACAGAGAAAGAAAGACAGAGAGAATGACAAAAAGATACAGGGGGAGACACAGAGAGAGAGAGAGAGAGAGAGATTGTGATTGTGATTGTGATTGTGATTGTGTGTGTGTGTGTGTGTGTGTGTGTGTGTGTGTGTGTTTTCTATCAGCTGGCATATTATAATCCAAGTATTTCCAAAGATTTTGATAGGATGCAAACTCAATTACCCAAATGTGTAAAAATGTTCCTACAATGAATAACACTATAAAGAAGTGTTTTACACAGAGATTTCTATTTTCATGAGTAGATCCATAAATACAAAGAATTGGTTATAGAGTTGTTGTTTTTTTAAGCATAAAATAAATAATCCTGTGCAACAAATGAGTATTTGACCTTTGGCAAGTGACCACACATTTAAAAATCAATTTAATGGAAACTGATTGAGAAAAGTTCAGAATGAAAGCGGGAGACAGGCAAGTTGAGCACTTTGTCTATTTGTTCTTTTTAGCAACTCAATTCCTTCTCAACCATGCTTACCCTTAAACATCCGCTCTACAAAATCTCTCAAACAGCTTATCAAAGCCAAAATTAACTCCAAATATAAGTGTTCTGCCAATACTGATTCAAAGCATTTCAATATAAAACAAATTATTAGAATTGACTGAGCATCTGCTATTTTATTTCTAGGATTATAGGATAGGAAATATGTCTATACTTTTAATAAGATTCTATCATAGTAAAGAATTTGAAAGGAATTCAGGATAGAAGGGAAGCGTAGATATTCTTTTACCGGAGCAGAAGGAGTCATTAGTAAGCTGTGTCCACCACCATCACAGTTAGGAAATCCTCCTGTTGCAGTCCCAATGAGATTACCACTGATGTCATATGAATTGCTCTTGGCTAGTGTAGAGGGAGACACCATTTGAGACTCATGAAATTCCTTGTCCTGGTTTTCTTCTCTGAAAGTATAGAAAAATAGGCATAAAATCACAGAATGTTTTGACATGAAGGTCTTAAGTAATCTAGTTTAACTTTCACATTTTAAGAGAAAATGAGAAAAATGAGACTAAGAAAAGCTCAGTAATTTTCCCAAAGTCATACTGCTCTTGAATGGCAAAACCAGTATCACAGCTGAGGTCCCTTCACTCACAGCTCAATGGTTCTTCTGCTATATAGTAGAAAACCAGTTATTTTTATAGAACATCTAATTATTTCTTTTTAGGTTAATCAATACAGCAGCTTGGAAAACTTACACCATTTTACAAATATTGCTAATAATAGCTAGCTAGCCCTTATTTAGCACTTTCAAATATGCAAAGCACTCACCGATCCTCATGACAATTCTAGGAAGTAGGTCTTATTGTCATTCCCATTTTACAGTTAAGGAAAATGAATCAGACAGAGGCTAAGGGATAACTCAGAGTCACACAGCTAGAAGGTATGTGAACTCTGAAGTGAGGTTTTCCTGACCAAAATCAGGGTTCTATTTCCTGTGGAACTTAGCAGCCTCTAGCATATAAATGGAATTTCCTCCTTTTGTTTACCTTTCTAATTGGTTGACTTCTTTGACATCATCAGTGCCTTTGAAGCTATGTAGATCTGTTAACATGCTGGTCTGCATCATGCCGGCTGCCATAATCTTTGACTTTATGTTTATATCCTCCAATACTGACTTTTTGGAAACTATACATCCTGTTTCTTTAAAAGGAAAACAACAAAAAAATTAAAAAAAAAAAGTCATTCAATATATTGCAAGATAAGATGGCTTATACTAAAACCACATTCTTGATTAAGCTACCAACAAAACTTACTCCAATTATAGCTTTTCTAAATAATTCCAAAACAAATATTGGTGTATTATTTATAAAGGGAAAAAAAATGCCAACAGCCAATCACATTACTGAACTATAAATCTGGCTAATAATTTATTTTGTGATGTATGTTGCTTGCTAAACTGTGTCTCACTGATGACCCCAATCCAGTTTAAACAATTCCATTTTAAAAATTTACATCCTGTAAAAAGCAACAATGAAAACCATATTTAAAAGATAAAATTTTATATCTATATTACTTCTACCAAGTGTATAAATCATTTAATATATATTTATTCATATGATGTTTACAATAACTCTCTTAAACAGAAGTATTATTATCCCCCATCTAGAGGTTAATAAACTATGGCTCAGAGAATTCCAGAATTTCTTTGACCACACTACCCTCTTGATCCAGCAAGATTTCCATAACTTGATATTTCAAAAGAAAAAAGTATCTAAATATCTATTTTTATTTACAATCTTAAAACTGTAACAAAATAGTTTTCCTCACAAATTGTTGAAAATTCCATGTAACGAAGGCAAAACTGTTGTTTTAGACAAGATATTGAACAATAAGAAAGAAATCCCTTGTAAGGTACAAATTAACCATAACACGAGGAATAAGTGACCAAGACATCTTAAAACATAAAGAGGGAAAAGCAAATTTCAAAGATTTCAGAGATATGATGGCTTAATATTTCAACAAAGGAAGATAACTCAAAAGAGATGAGATGTACTTGAATATAAAATTGTGATGACAAAAACAAAAATGATTCATATAAGGAACAAAATTAAGAACTATTTAAGATTCAGTCAATAAACATCTATTTATTATTTATTTATTTGTTTTGCTGAGGCAAGTGGGGTTAAGTGACTTGCCCAGAGTCACACAGCTAGGAAGTGTTAAATGTTTGAGATCAAATTTGAATTCAGGTCCTTCTGACTTCAGTACTGGTGCTCTATCCACTGTGCTACTTAGCTGACCCTCAATAAACATTTATTAAGTACCCACTATCTTCTAGATATCACTAGGAATACTAAGACAGAAAAAGACACTGTCTTCTCTCAGTGAACCCTCTTTGGAGGAGATAATATGAAAACAAGTATATACAAACAAGTTATAAAGAAAATAAACTGGAAATAATCAACAGAGGAAAAGCACTAGAATTAAAAGCTTTCTGTTAAAAATGGCATTTTAGCTAGAACTTGAAGGAGGCTAGGGAAGGTAGGAGATAAGGAAGGAGAGCATTCTAGGCACTGGGGACAGCTGTAAAACTGTCAAGTCAGGAGTTGGAATGTCTATGAATAAGATTCACCAAGTTCAGTGTCACTGGTTTACAGAGTGAGGAAATATAGGGGGGGAGGAGGAGCTTATAAAATGATCTCTGAACTACAAAGGATTTTATATTTAATTTTTGTGTTCTTTTATATTTATCTTACAAATAATTTTGTATTTAAATCTATAAGTGATAGAAGTCAAAAGAGTTTACTGAGGCAGGTAGGGGCAGGGGAAAAGGGGAATGGGACAGTGATATGCTCAGTATTTTAGGAAGATCACTTTGACAGCTGAATGGAGGATGGACTGGGGTGAAGAGAGAATTGTGAAAGACAAACCAGTCTACAGGCTATAAAACATAATTAATAAGTGTCTGAGGAACATTCTGAACTCACTTCTTCCTGATTCCAAGATCAGGATTAGATGTCCTATTACAGTTGCCTCTTAGGTTGAAGAAAATGAGATAAAATTTAATTGTGATAAATGCATAGCCATAGAATTTAAGAATTAGTAGGGATCTACAGCAACATTTAATTGAAACTGTACTTGATCAAGAATTCCTTCCAGAGAATTCAAAGAGGCAAAGGAAGATCTATGTAGACTGATGCAAAATGAACCAAAAACCAAGAAAAAAATGACGATAACACAAATAGAATAAAGGAAGAAAGTGAATGCTATGTAATTATAACAACCACCTGGCCATAAACAAAACTGGAAAACACACACACACACACACACTCCACTTTGCATAGCTAACAGGTGACTAAGGATATTCAACACCACATATACAATCAGATATAGCTGATGTTGGTATGTTTTCATATGCTTCAATATTATTTTTGGTATATTATGGTATGCTTCAATATTATTTTTTCTGTTTTTCTTTTAAAATTGTAAGGAACTGTAAATTAATATTGTAAGGAAGCTTTGTTAGGTAAAGGGTGAGAAGGACATACTGAGAAATTAAAATGATATTAATTCAGAAGATTTATCCATAAAACATACAATTTTTTTAAAGACTATTATAATATTGGAAACAAATGGCCATTCAATCTCTATTTGTTAAAGGGGTCTGTTATCTTTCATTGAAGACATTCCACTTTTTTACAGTTCTAATTATTAAACACTTCTTGAAATGAAACCTTTATCTTTATCTGCGTCTGTGCAACTTCTATCACTGCTTCTGAGTTCAGATCTTCTGAGGGCATGAAGAACAAATCAAGACTACAAGGATATAATATATGGCCCCCTTTCTTTTCTTTTTTTTTATTTGCAAAACATATGTATGGGTAATTCTTCAACATTAACCCTTACAAAGCTTTGTTACAAATTTTTCCCCCCTACTCCCAACCCCACCCCTAGATGGCAGGATATCCACTACATGTTAATTATGTTAAAATACTTGACAAATCAAATATATGTATACATATTTCCACACTTATCATTGTTGTGCAAGAAAAATCATATCTACAAGAAAGAAAAATCAGATAAAGGAAACACAATGCAAGCAAACATCAATAGAGAGGATGAAAATGTTATGTTGTGGTCCACATTTCACATCCCTCTCTCTGGGTGTATATGGCTTTCTTCAGTGAACAATTGGAAGTGGTTTGAAACATTTCATTGTTGAAGAGATATGGCCCCCTTTCATGATAATCTTTCGTGTGTGTGTGTGTGTGTGTGTGTGTGTGTGTGTGTGTGTGTGAAGAGTGAATACTGCTACCAATTTGCTCCTAAAGTTTTCTTTTTTCAAAGGTAAATGTCCCAAGTTCATTCAACTGACTTTCATATGATATATTCTCCAATCCTCTCAATATCCTGGATGGTTTCTTCTGCTCTAGCTAGTAAATGTACTGCCTTTAATATGCTATTCAAAATTGAACAAAGTATTATCCATGCCAGCAGATATCTATTATTACCTTCATTCTGCACACCATCTGTGCATTTAACATACCACAGTTCAAAGAAGCAAACAGTTTATGTGAGAAAAGTGACTACATGAAAAGGACTTTGGGTTTGTGAACTGCAAACTTAATGAATGAAAAAGTTGAAGTAGTACCCAGAGAAGCTAATGTCATCTCAGACTACATTAATAGAAAGAGGAGATAGTTCCAATGAATTCTGTATTGGTCAAATCATATCTGGACTATTATGTGAAATGTGACGAGGATGAGGATGACACTAGAAACCAGGCCAAACAAGAATTAAGAAACTGAGAATTTTTAGCTCCCCAAAAAGAATTAGGAGGAAACATAAATGCTGTCTTTAAATATGAGAAAGCCTATAAAAGAAACATTCAAAGGCTAAACTAAAGCCAATGAATAGAAAGTTAGAAAAGTATATTCCCACTAGACAAAATAATCAATTTCAAATGCTGATATGCTGTAAATTTAAATGTAGGGCCAAAAGTAACTCCATTTCCTACAAACAGAACTACAACACTCACCACTCTGTCTATCAACCTGTTGATCCACAGTTGCAGGAACATTAGTAACTTTCCGACGAACATGTCTATCTTTTCCAAGTATTTTACTAAGATTTGGCTTGGGCTTAGGAAATCTGCTTCTTGTTCTCAATGAACTTGTCTTTTTAGAAGACTGGTCACTACAGAAAGGAGAAGGAAAAAAAAAAAACCCCACAAATTAACTATAGATCTTTCGTAAGTGCTCCCTATTTTTTACTAGACTATAACACATTAATCTTACTAGTCTAAAACATTAGTCTAGTCTAAAAAATTAATCAGTTTACAAATGTCAAATTTACTAGCAAGGATTAACAGACATGGGGAAAAATTTGGTTCAACATTCATAAAATATTCTAATTAATTTAGATAAGTTTAAATATTTTGGTATAAGTTCAAATATAGCATGATGATATCATCAAGGTGAAATGTTAAGAGCAAGAAACCAACTGCTTTTTTCAAAATTAAGAAACAATACTTACTCTGATTTGAATTTTATAATTAAATATGCCTCACCACTATCTGGTATATTAAAGAAATTGCTGTAAAATTGTACTTTTAAATGACATTAAAATTTACATTTATTTTACACTACAATTCAAAAGAAATATATTTATTAAGAAAAGCCCATGAAATTAACCTGGAAGATGCAGAATTTTCCTTTATTTGTCCAGATATGATCATTTCCTCTCCAGTACTTTGCTCCTCTGATATACTCTTATTTTCATCCAGTGTTGTAAGCAACGTACTAGGAACTGGAGAAGAAAGTACTTCATGTTCAAGAAGTACCCTGTGGTCAAAGGCCTCTGGGTTAGAAGTGGAAATATGGTTTTTTATATCACCTTCAGGAAGCACACACACTATTCCTATTATATGAAAACAGAAGAAAAAATGAGAGGGACAAGATTTTCAAACTTATTTGATAACCAATACAACAATACATCCATCTGATTTGTTAATCCTCTATGATGAAGGATTAATCACATTTAAAGCTGTAACCATAATAATTTTTATGGATAGATATCACATTCAACTAAAGTGCTATTAGTATATGGTTGACTTCGAATATTTTTGGCCTCTACAGGAGGCAAATATTACTGAAAAACTATAGTAAATTATCACTAATAAAAGACAACTTAAAATGTATGTTATTGACAACATATTAAAAAACAACCCAAAATGCATGCTACTACCAACGTTTTAGTAGGGAAAATGGTCTTGATATGTGAAAGACTACAATTTTGTTTTCAGTTAAGATGATAGAATAGGTGTTTGTGAGGAATTTTGTTTTTGCTTTAGTTTTCTTTTTTTTTCTTACCTTCAGAACTTGTCTCAGACTTCAACATTTGATTTCCCATTGTAAGTAAAGCTATGGCAGCTTCTGCACTTCCATCAGTGATACCTATAAAACAATTTACCCAACTTTGAATAAAAAAGAATCATTGTAGGAATCAAAGTTTATTTAAGTTTACTTTTTAAAGAATCTACCTGAAGACCCACACCTAACACCACATAGCAAGGTAAGATCTAAATGGGTTCATGATCTAGATACCAAGAGTGATATTATTATTATTATTATTATTTTACTAAAGCTTTTTATTTGTATAACATATGTATGGGTAGTTCCCCAACATTCCATTACAAATTTTACCCCCAGTCCCCTCCCCTCCCCTAGATGGCAGGAAGTCCACTACATGTTAATAATGTTGAAATGCTTGAGAAGTTATGCAAGAAAAATCCTATCTACAAGAAAAAAAAAAAAAGAATCAGAGAAAGGCAACACAATGCAAGCAAATGTCAATAGAGATCATGAAAATGTTACGTTGTGGTCCATATTTCATTTCCCTCTCTCTGGGTGTATATGATTTTCTTCAGTGAACAATTGGAACTGGTTTGAGACAATTCTTTGTTGCAGAGAGCCATGTCCATCAGAATTGATCATCATGTAATACTGTTGTTGCTGTGTATGATGATCTCCTGGTTCTGCTCGTTTCACTCAGCATCAGTTCATGCAAGTCTCTCCAGGCCTCTCTGAAATCGTCCTGCAGGTCGTTGCTTACAGAGCAATAATATTCCATAACATTCATTCATATACCATAATTTATTCAGCCACTCTCCAATTGATGGGCATCCCTTCAGTTTCCAGTTTCTAGCCACTACAAAAAGGGCTGACACAAACACTCAAAGAGTGATATTATAAGCAACTTAGAGAAACATAGGATAGTTTACCTCTCAGACCTGTGGAGATGGAATAAATTTATGTCCAAAGAAGATTTGGAACTCTTAACTGAACACCAGATAGATAATTTTGACTATATTAAGTTAAAAAGTTTTTGTACAAACAAAACTAATGCAGACAAGATTAGGAGGGAAGCAACAAATTGGGAAATCATCTTTACATTTAAGGGTTCTGATAAAGGCCTGATTTCTAAAATATATAGAGAATTGTCTCATATGTATATGTATTCAAGCCACTCTCCAATAGATAAATGGTCAAAGGATATGAACAGACAATTTTCAGCTGATGAAATTAAAACTATTTCTAGTCATATGAAAAGGTGCTCCAAATCATTATTGATCAGAGAAATGCAAATTAAGACAACTCTGAGGTACCACTACACACCTGTCAGATTGGCTAAAATGTCAGGAAAAGATAATGACAAATGTTGGAGGGGATGTGGGAAAATTGGGACATCATTGATACATTGTTGGTGGAACTGTGAATGGATCCAGCCATTCTGGAGAGCAATTTGGAATTATGCTCAAAAAGCTATCAAACTGTGCATACCCTTTGACCTAGCAGTGTTTCTATTGGGTTTATATCCCAAAGAGATCTTAAAGGAAGGAAAGGTCCCCACATGTGCAAGAATGTTTGTGGCAGCCCTTTTTGTAGTGGCTAGAAACTGGAAACTGAATAGATGCCCTTCAATTGGAGAATGGCTGAATTAACAATGGTATATGAATACTATGAAATATTATTGTTCTGTAAGAAATGACCAGCAGGACGATTTCAGAGAGGCCTAGAGAGACTTACATGAACTGATGCTAAGTGAAGTAAGCAGAGCCAGGATATCATTGTACATGGCAAAAGCAAGATTATTATGATGATCAATTCTGATGGACATGGTTCTCTTCAACAATGAAATACTTCAAACCAGTTCCAATTGGTCAGTGAAGGCCATATACACCCAGAGAGCGGGATATGAAATGTGGACCACAACATAACATTTTCATGTTCACTATCGATGCTTGCTCGCATTGGGTTTCCTTTCTCAGATATTTTTTGTTCATATAGATACGATTGTTCTTGCACAGCAAGATAAGTATGGAAATATGTATACATATATTCTACTTGTCAAATATTTCAATATAATTAATATGTAGTGGACTTCCTGCCATTTAGGGGAGGGGTGGGGAGTAGGGGGGGAAAATTTGTAACGGAAAGCTTTGTAATGGTCAATGTTGAAGAACCACCCATACATATGTTATGCAAATAAAAAGCTTTAATTAAAAAAAAAATCTACCTGAAGATACTTTCCCTCGTCTTTAGTATATTATTGTCAATATCTTACAAAGAAACACTAGATATAACAAAATGAGACTGAATTTTTTGATTAGTATAATTTATCATTAAAAAAAAGTCCTTATACTCTTTTGAAAAGAAATCTCTTGATTATATCAAATGACTATAACATTACGACAATGTTCTTTCATCTGTTAAAAATATTCTGGGTAGGGGCAGCTAGGTGGCACAGTGGATAGAGCACCAGTCCTGAAGTCAAGAGGATCTGAGTTCAAATTTGGTCTCAGACATTTAGCACTTCTTTACTGTGGGCAAGTCACTTAACACCAATTGCCTCAGGAAAAAAAAATATAATAAAATTCTGGGTAAGCAGTAGGTCCTCTACAAAGGCTTAATTATTCCTTCTCCCACCTATCAGAAAAGAACAAAATTCTTCCAAAAGAAACAGAATTCACTCATCAACACAGTCCTTTGGTTCAATCTTCTAGAAAGTCCTTTGCCAATTACAACCAACATTCAATCCTTGAGTTTACCAACAGTTTAAGTACTTTCCATATTAAAAGTTACCTGTTTCTTCTTCAGGGTATTCAATTGCAGTAATTTCCTAAAAAAGAGGAAAAAATTGTGAATGAAATTATCTTCCTAAGCATTACTTCAGCACCTTACCTATGGTACAATGTGCCGTCAAGCATTTAGTTCCCTTTTGATAATTCTAAAGCTTAATTTTCTTTTTTTCTTTATCATTATTCATGAAATTACAAGTAGAAAAAAGTAAAACTATTCACTATTCCTACTTTTCCTCTTTCTTTGTATCCTTGTCCTGGCTATGGCCACAAATGAAAACTCTTTACACCTTTTATCATTCGTGTCTTTCTTTCTTCTTCATCATCATAAGCTCTTAGGCCATCTCTCCTGTCAGCTACAACCTAAATAAAAACAAGTCTGAAAATGTCCCTTTCGAAAGGACAGATAGACACATATACTAATATATAATGAATGTTACAAAGTCTAGAAACACACATTAAAACCCATAACTCCAAGTCTTTAATAAATAAGGTTAATGTAAAACAATGCGACTTCCAAATGGCTTGGAAATAAATATATTCTGAATAATTTAAGTTGGTATTAATTCAATACAAAAAATTAAGGGATTATTGAAGTACTAGAAAAAAAGGAGGAGGGCCTTCATTTAAAATAGATAAGCGTAATGAATAAAAGTTATACAACTTATTAGTCAGGCAAGTACCATAATGGAATTACAAAGAAACCTATATGTAGTATCTACTCATAACATACCTAATTTTCACTTGCATTATTAGTCTCAATTGTTTGCGGGTTTGTGGGTAGATTATCTGTGACAATATTGCTCCAGCTATTTTTAAGTGCCTACAAATGAATTAAAGGTAACAAACTGAAGTGTATACTTACAATTGCAGCATTTAGATTTTCTTCCTGATTCAGTCCTTCATTTGACACATTTATATTAGGAAGGAGATGTTCAGCAATAGTAATACATGGTACATCTGGGACATTCACAGAAATTTCAAGCTATAGAAGTGAAAACATTTTATTGTTTTATTTGAAAAGTCTACAAAAATGAAATACTAAACTTCAAAACTTCAAGTTCGACTTGAGAATTAAATTTAACTTCTTTCAAGTACTTGCTTTGGTCCTGGGGTGATAGAAAAGATCTAAGGATATAAAAGAGCTTATGGCACCATATACTAGTATAAACTACAAATGGTTAAGTGATATGAATGTAAGTGGGGTATATTATAAGAAATTAAATTTCTTTAAATTTAATTTAATCAATTATAGGGCAGTAGATCAAGAAATCTTTCAGAATTATAGCTGGGAGAGAATTCATAACCAATGAAGGATAAAAGACATTAAAAAGATAAAACATAATTTTGATTAAATAAAATTTAAAAGTTTTGCACAAACAAAAACAATATAATAAAAAGAGAAACTGCAAAACAGAAAAAGGAACCTTCTATAAGATATCTCTGATTAAAATCTGATGACCAACATATATAAAAAATTAACAAATATAACACTAAGAGAAAATGCCCAATAGATAAATGATCAAAGGATCTAAACAGTTCTCAAAAGAAATATAAATATATGAAAAAATAATCAGAGCAGCTAGTGGCTCAGTGGATAGAGCACCAGCCCTGAAGTCAGGAGGATCTGAGTTCAAATTCGGCCTCAGACACTTAACACTTCCTAGCTGTATGACCCTGGGCAAGTCACTTAACCCCAACTGCCTCAGCAAAACAAAACAAACAAAAATGATCTTACCTGGTAATAAAAGAAAAGCAAATTTCAAAAACTCTCAGATAACACCTTATAAACCATTAAATTAGCCAAAAAGATAAAAAGCAGAAATAGTGACTTTAGGAAGGGGTTAGAAGGGGGTATGGGAATGTCTTTGATGCCACTACTGGACATACCTACTGACTCTGGGCATCAAATGAATAAATTGTAGTATATGAATGTAATGGAATATTACTGCACTCTAAGAAAGAACAACTTGAAATCAGAAAAATACAGATTCAATGATAAAGAATGGAGAAAGCAAAACCATGAGAATACTATACAAAATTACTTTAATAATGTAAATAAAAGTAGTATCCAACATACTTGAACAGAATGACCTATCTTGATCACAAAAGGCAGATGACAAAACACACTTTTCTAATTAGAGATTTGAGTGACTATGGGTGCATTATGATTCTAATATTAAATATGGCTCCTAATTAGGGTGATTAGATACAAAAGAAGAGTGCAATTTGGGGAAAATAACTATGGCATAAAAACAAAAGCAAAACCTAAAACCACAAACATCAATAAAACATTTTAAAGTTCACAGTTTGGTAGGGGGATGCAACACAGAAAATAAAAATTTGGTAATCTTTAGGTAGTGCTATACATCAATGTGTCATACTTATAGTTAAGGGATTGAACAATAATAATCCTTACTATTAGAGATAGTGTACTGGCCAATAAAAATTTTTCCTTAAGGTTACCAGTAATCTTACCTAAACTTAAGTCCCTGACACCTTATTGTCTCTTTTTTTTCTCTGCATAAAGGTGTTTACTGCTTTCTTATTTCATTATCCAAGGAAAAACTGGAAACAGTTATTTTGGGGAATTGCTGAATAAACTGTAGGATAGCAAGGTAATAGAGTTACATCATCATAAAGAAGTTCAAATTTGAGGAAAATGCTAAAAAAAACATGAAATAATGCAAAGGTTTTTTTTTATAAAGCACACAAGTAGAGGTAATTTTTTACATATTGACTACAATTACTTATTCTCTTTTGTCATTACTTTCTGGCCATACCCTCTAACCATTGTTTCTCAGTTTTTTCTACAAACTGTATGGCCTTCTGGCAGTTGTATTTGGAATGTACAACAGAACAAGATTTCCCTAAGGTTCTAGCTGAGGTGCTCTCTTCCCATTAACCTAATGTATCTACAGACCCACATGATCTAAAAATTTAAAGTAAAAATATCAGCATAATGAATTAAGTGTTAGACCTAAACCAGTCATATAAATTATCTGTGCTTTAGTTTCCTTACTTAGAAAATGGTTTGCTATTTTCTTAACCAGGCTGTTTTGAAGCTAAAATGAAATAAAAAGTGAAGGTACTTTTTTAAAAATTAAGATTTTATAAAAACACAAGGCACAGTAACATCAGTTACACATGATGTTTGGAGAATAGGCTATTCTGAATAACTAAAGGTTAATTTTTTTATTTGCTTCAACACTTTTTGATGAACTAGCTAAAATATTACTTATTTGAATGTCCGAGAAAATGAATCTTTAATGACAATTCCTATGACAAACTGCTATTCACATCCTAGGACAACAGAATGATGCTACATAGTCCCCAGGGCATACATATATTGAAACTTGTTTTCTTGTTCATCAGGTAACTAATTTCCATTTACCGTTCTTTCAAAAATAAGCCTAAGTATAGAATGTATATCTGATGAATTCCTGTGCAGTTATGTAAACAGCTATATTTTAGCAAAACTAAGTGAAAGGCCAAATTAACCTGTGCTTTTTTTACCCCTCAGTAATTCTCTTTGCCAATCTTATTGGGTGTCATCTGAATTTTTGCCAGCACTCAAAAAGATCCTTTTATTTCAGCAACAGCAAATACTTTAAGCTTCTTCCTAATTAGCTCTGGCCTTCTTCCTAATTACTTTACAACTACTTTGAAGTTTCTATGCTTTAATTTTCTAGGGAACCTTTGACTTTGAGACTAATCATTCTTGCTAATGGCCAGTGGAAGCAGGATACACTGTTACTCCTATGGACATAAATGGAATTTGGTTTCCTACCTATTCTTTTGCTTCTGGTAAGACTCTAAGACTAAATGACCTCAGTTTATATTGTCACTACTATCATCAAAGCCTGGCCATGTAATATTATACAATGATCAATTCTGATGGGATGTGGTTCTTCTCAACAATGAGATGACTTAGGCCAGTTCCAATGATCTTGTGATGATGAGAACCATCTACAACCAGAGAGAAGACTGTGGAAACTGAGGGTGGATCACAACATAACATTTTTACTTCTTTTGTTGTTGTTTTGTTTGAATTTTCTTTCCTTTTTTTTTTTCCTTTTTGATCTAATTCTTCTTGTGCAGAAAGATAATTTTATAAATACATATGCCTATGTTGGATTTACATATATTTTTACCATGTTTAACATATATTGGACTACTTACCATCTAGGAGAGGGGGTGGGGGAAAAGGGAAATTAGAAGACAAGGTTTTGCAAGGGTCAATGGTGAAAAATTATCCATGCATATGTTTTGAAAATAAAAAGTTTCAATTAAAAAAAATAATAATCTGGCCATGTTTCTTAGGCCTTTGGAGTTCTAACAGCCATTAAAATTAGTGGCTTGGGAATTCTTTGCTCCAATCTCTTGGGGGTCCTGGGAGGTCTGTGACTAGTTAAAAAGGCCATAGTGTTAAGGCCCATGTTTACTAGAAAAACACACTAGGCCCAAATATGCCCCAGTCAATGGGCTCTAAAAAATAATGACAATCATCCATATGGATACACAGCTACTCTGGAAAGCTCTGATGCCCATGTTCCTACTTCACACTCTTCTCACAGCTGTTATTGTGTTTGACCCACAGAGTTGAGCAGTGCACATTTCTTTCTTATTTTTATTTAATTAGCCTAAGGTAATGTAAAAGTTTTTAAATCCTTCAAAAGAAGAAAAATGTTACATAAAAATAAAAGAAAACTAAGCAATAATATAATGTCAGGGAACCAAAAACTTTGCATACCTCTTCCATGGTTTCCTCGATTTGGGCAGAAACAGGTTCTGGTGACCGAAGTCCTATGGGTACAAACACTGGAGCCTTGTTGACCTCTTCTGGTGCAAGATGGTAGTTTTCTTCCTCATACTCAGATTCTTCTATATCCTCTTCATCCTCTTCCTGAGAAGCCCGGAGTGTCACTAACACTGCCTTTGAGGACTTAGGTTCTTTCCTAGAAATCCTCCCACGGACACGTTTGGATCCACGTCCTTTGCTGAAATTTTGTTTAGACTTTCGCTGTGTTCTCTTGTCTGTATTATCCATATCACACTCAGAGGTTGAATTAGTAACTATTCTTCGACCCAAAGTATTTTTCAGACAACCTGGTTCTTTTGATTGTTGCATATATCTAAATGATCATTTTAAAAAATATTGTGGTCACTTGACAAAAACAATTTCTTAGGGAAGTTTTATTAACAACATTATTAACAATAAAGGCCTAATATGAAATATAAGTTTAAGTCATTACAACAAAAATTATTACAACCTACTTTAATGGCTTATTTCTTTAAAGAATTACAATACACAGAAAGAGTTCATGAACAAAGTAAAATATACTCGGGGGGAGAGGGGGGAATTACACACACACACACACACACACACGCGCAGCAATAGAATGTTCTGGGATGGCCAGTTGTAAATGACTTTATTATTGTCAGTAGTACAATCATCCACAACAACTACTCTGAAGTATTTACAATGAAAAATCTTATCCATACTCAGAAGGAACTGAGTATGTCTGAATACAGATCTAAGCATCTCTATTTATCTATTCATCTATTTTTAACTTAATTTTTCTTGAAGTTTTTATTTTCATTAGGGTGGGAGATCTGTTTTCTTTCACAACAACTTTTATGGAAATGTTTTATATAATTTCACATGTAGTTTCTTTTCTTAATTGTGGGTGGAAATAAGGGAGAGAACCTAGAATTCAAAAATCTTAAAAATAAATGTAAAACAATGTTTTGAATGTAACTGAGAAAAAAAATTAAATAAATTTTTTAAGAAAAAGAATTATAATTAAGTTGGTCAGAACTTCCTATTATTATTTCATATTTAGCAGTAAATTCAATTTTTAATTAAGCACACATGAAAACCCATAGCAATATTTTCATCCTGAAATATTATTGTTCTATAAGAAACGATCAGCAGGATGATTTCAGAGAGGCCTGGAAAGACTTGCATGGACTGATGCTGAGAGAAATGAACAGAACCAGGAGATCATTATACACAGCAACAAGAAGACTATATGATGATGAATTCTGATGGACATGGCTCTCTTCAACAATGAAATGTTTCAAACTAGTTCCAATTGTTCAGTGAAGAAAGCCATATACACCCAGAGAAAGGGATATGAAATGTGGACCACAACATAACATTTTCATGCTCTCTATTGATGTTTGCTTGCACTGTGTTTCCTTTCTCTGATTATTTTTTCTTGTAGATACGGTTTTTCTTGTACAACAATGAGATATATATATATATATATGTATATATATATATATTTTCCCATCCTGAGCCAGCTTCTCTTTTTCATTCAAATGGAAAATGGAATAGGCAATTATTTAAGAAAAGTATAGAAATAAAGGTAAAGAGGCATTAATCTTAAGGAAGTTGTAAACAGAAAGCTTGTTATTTTTTTTTTTAATTCATAATGATATTTTAAGCAGCAGGTAAAAGAAGCTAAATAAAACATTGGCAGAGGTATATTCTCTGAGTGAATGGCTTCCAGCTTCACTTGTTAGATTGTGGTAGTGAAAGAACTTGGAATGCTTTTTTCCATTTCCCCATTCCCATTTCAACACTACCTACTCTCTCAATTCTCCCTACTTATTCACTTGTGGGAACATTTCCTACCTGGACAGATTCCATCAATATATGAGATGAACTCTATACTAAAGATTTAATTTGGCACAGGGAAATAAAGATTTTTATACTCATTCATCGACAAGGGAGAAAAACCTTTTAAGAAAAGGAGAACATAAGGCAAAAGGACAAGAATAATAATCAAAATTTAAAAAGGAAACAGAATAAAGAATCCCTGTTCTTTATGAATGGAGTAAATAAAATACTCATAGAAGACTGGAGATACGTTTAATTTTCTAAACAGAGAAGCTATGTTACATTAAGCTAAGTTAGTAAGTCTTCTGCATAAAGTACTGGACCTGGAGTTGGAAAGACTCAAGTTCAAACCCTGCCTCAGAGTAATCACGTGATCCTGGACAAATCACTTAACTGTGTTTCCTCATCTATAAAATGGGGATAATAATAGCCTCCTACCTCCAAGAAGTGTGGTGAAGATCAAATGAAACAACAGTTATAAAGTTCTTTGTAAATATTAAAGTACTATGCAAGCAAGTGTTATTATTGTTGTTAGTATTATTCTGTTATGAAACTGTACCTTGTTGATTTATTTAGAAGTTGCTCTTCAACACCCACAGATGATGAAGTAACTCCTGGAGCACTGTGACCACCATATTCCCTCTGTTTGTCAAAGGAATCCAGTTTTTCTGACTGATTATATTCTGTAGGCAAGGCAGAGTCTCTAGAATCCACACATTCTTTTCTTGCTGCAATCCCCAGGGATGACAGTAGCTCTGTTTTATCCTTAAATATGAAATTTTAATATTTTTAGGTTTAACAATGTGTTTTATTTCTGTATGTTGACTCTTAACCTAAACTTGTTCAAAAATATGCATAATGAATTCATGAATCTTTTTAACATGCTCCTAGATTCCCAGGAAGAGAAGTAGAAGACTCCCAAAAGTATGCTTTCCTTCATGATCATGATAGAAAAGAATTCATTAGAGCTAAGTGACTCTAAAAAGCTTAGATTTTTCTAAAAGGCATAGTTTTACAAAAAGAAAATACTAAAATAAATTGTGAAATACTTAAGATAATTACTATAAATAAAAGTAAATTAAAGTCTGAGTTGTTTTTCAATATATAATTTGACAATGTACTTTTGATTAAAAAACTATGAAAACAAAAACAGTAGTCTTAAAAACTTTACAATATCTACTGCAACATTAAAACATCTTTTTTAAAAGATATGAAATCAATCTGTAGAGGTGGGTTAAAAAAAATCTCACTTTTAGAGACTGGTGGATATCAGAGTCTTCTTGCTGCAACAACTTATCTTCTATTTTTCTTGTGTCATTTTTATTTGACACAATCTTTTCTGCTCCAAGTTCTTCTTTCTTTCTGTACACCCTCCCCAAATTTGGCTTAGCTGTTTGAAATCGGCTCCTTCTCAACTGTGCTGGACTGATAGCATGAAGTTTATATTTATCCTTGCTTTAAATTAAAATTTTAAAAATTAGTGACAGTAGTAATTATTTATAGCAAATATTTTTAGAAGAAAATTTCTCATTAGATAAAAAGTTTGCATATAAACTGACTATATAAAAATAGGCATATGAAATATATCCTACCCATGCAATAATTAATTACAAAAATTATCCATTTACATTTTTAAAGTTTTAGATTTTCTTTGATGATGTCAAGGCCAAACTTACCTTATCTGTTCACTTACAACTTCAGTTCTGTTAACTTGCAAATTCTGTCCAGCTATCCTTTGATTCTTACTTTCACACATACTGTGGGCTTCAGAAGGTCTAACTTCACTTTCAATTTTAGAATTTGGCTAAAAAACAAAGTTAGGCCATGCTATGTAATAAAAGAAAAATTAACATGTAGGATGTTTTTCTGAAAAACAGAAAACACTTAATATCTAAAACTATGTAGTCTTTGCATATAAAATTTGTTGGTTTAAATTTCTTTAAAAGATTATGACATAAACAATCAAATTAGCAACCATTTGTTAAAAACCTACTTACAATCAAATAATAGAACAGAAAAGAATAAAAGGATTTATTTCCATCTATATGTCAATTTCATTATACAATTTTAAAATTAGATTTAAACTAGAGTCCCAGCAAGGAACTTCCTCTACCAAAGCAAATTGATAAATTATCTATAAAGAGTGTGAAAGAGTTGCCTGAAGCACTGAGTGCTCAGCAACACAGTTAAGACTTAAACCTGAGGTTGTACACTAAGCCAATAACCTCTTTTCAATATGCCATGTGGCCTTTTCATCTATTTGTTACATGAATTAAAAATGCCCAGTTTATAGATTGTATCAAGTGTTAATTCAGCAATAATTTACTTTTAAAATATAATAGCTCCCTTCATGAACACAAAGAAAGGTGTAAAAGCACAAATTTTTTATCTTTTTTTTAGCTCAAATCAAAAAACCCAAATCATCTTTAATCTAGTACCTTTGTAAGGGAAGGTAGGACTAAAAAAAACAGAACTAGATGATACAGATTTCTTTAATCATACAGCTAAGTACTAGTAAAACAAGAAAGATATGCAATCTTGGAGAGATTTGGTATAAATGTGATAGATTCTTGTCATATAAGCAAATTATCTAATTTGTCTCTAGGATAGCTTCTGAGTTACTACCTCATGCATTTCCATCAATATTCCTGACACAATTCAACAAAATTACAGAAGACTAACTTACAAGGGTGAAGAATTCACTTTCAGATTCATTCCTATGCTGAATTATTCCTTCTTCCTTATCCCTTTCTTCAGAAACACATTTTCCTGTTGTCCTAGATCCTCTCCGTTCTGCTTTGCTTATGTTTGGCCTAGGCCTCTTCAAACGGCCCCTCATTCGTTGTACAGGTTGTATATCATTTGTCTTAATTTCTTGCTGGGAATTCTTGATGCTAAGGGTGCGAGGGAATGGAGAAGAAAAGAAAAAGCTATTATTACTTAAAGCTTTAAAAAAGCATCCTGATGGAATAAAACTTGAATCTCTGAACTATAATAAATTAAGGCAGTTTAAATTCATAAATGACTTCCTTTTATGTTAATATTATCAAAGATCTGTTAGATTAAAATTACTTACTATACTTATTAATAAATTATTAGTGAGCATAAAATTTTTTAAAATGTATCTCCCCCAATAGACCATGAGTTCCTTAGAAGTAGGTACTATCTTGTTTTTCTAATTATAACCCCAGAATTTAGCCAGAGGTTAGCATATAATAAGCACTTAAATACCATTTCATTCATTTTTAAGGAAAAAACTAGGTTAAATATCTTTTGTGCATTAACTATATCTTAGGGTAAAAGAGAAGATAATTATGCAGTCTTAAGAGCTAGAAGTAACTTCAGAGGCCATGTAATCTAATTTATAATTAACTATGAATCACCTCTGCAATATAATCAACAAAGAGAAACCTAAAACCATTTAGCTTAACAAAAATGCATATAAAATTTTCTCAATTCTTAAAACGTAATGACTAAGAGTTCATTAAAAACTGATGAATTACAAATGTTTACTTTGCATTTGGGGCATTAACTATACCAAAAGATAAACCAGAATAATTTTCAAATATGTTTTATGTGGCTATAAAAATGAATGGAATTTTTTATAAAGTCTACCCTAATTTCCCTTTCCCCATCTTACCAAACAATAATAAAAAGTAAAACTTTTTACCTTGTAGAAACAATGAAATCATTTTCTTGGGCTTCTATAATTAAAGACCTCTCTTCACAACTCTTTGAATTTAAGAGCTTTTTTGGGATCTGTTCATTTAAAAGCAAGTTTGCTTCCCCCTTTTCTGGACCTGGTTTTTCATATTTAATTGCTGCCTTTTGGGAACATTCAGCTGCATCCTAAAAAGCATATTGTACAAATTAATTATTTAAAATACCAAGAAGACAACTATAAACACTATTAATAGGAAAGCATTAAAGTATTTAAAATAAGGTACCAAATTATTTTTAGCTTAAAAAGGGTTTTATTTATATAAAATGCTCAAATATTCATCAGTGTGAACAATGGATTTCACTTTACATCAAGTATATGACCATATATCACAGGAAATAACATGGTTCTACATTAACTCATGAAAGCTGTGTTTAAAATAAATAAAT
Organism: Myrmecobius fasciatus; assembly: GCA_023553655.1. NCBI lineage: Eukaryota > Metazoa > Chordata > Mammalia > Dasyuromorphia > Myrmecobiidae > Myrmecobius > Myrmecobius fasciatus. The sequence continues at coordinate 32,681 of JAJPUD010005043.1, read as the reverse complement.
ATGTAATAAAATATGTATAGTTCTTAACTTTTTAGAGTATTTTTACTTCCACTGTCTCATATCAATGTCCAACACCCAGTGAGACAGGTTAAGCCACTATTATTATCATGTTCAAATGAAGAAATTATATCAGAGAGTTGTAAATGTGACATCAAGGTAGTATTAGTGAAAAAAGCTGGTTAAGAACCTAGGCTTGCCAACTTCACGATAAGCTCTTTCCATGTTCTTGTCCATGACTATCTGTGATTATGACTCCTAAGTGCTTATAACTTAAGCTATGTGATATGATTAAAAGAACAAATAATGGGAAAGTAAAAACCATGTACAGAAATCCTGAGATGACTAATTTCAAGGGTCTAACTACCTATAGCTAGTCATAATTAGTTATACTTGTGACTAAAAAGTTTCCAAAAATAGTATTAAGTTGGGGCAGCTAGGTGGCGCAGTGGTTAGAGCACCAGCCCTGAAGTCAGGAGGACCTGAGTTCAAATTTGATCTCAGACACTTCCTAGCTGTGTGACCCTGGGCAAGTCACTTAACCCCAATTGCCTCAGCAAAAAAAAAAAAAAAATAGTATTAAGTAGAATCACTTACATTTTGACAAGGGTGGTTGACGTCCTGAATGGGAAGGGCATCATCTTGAGGGCAGGAAGCAGTGACTTGGGCAAGGGAGACTTCATCTTCAGGGGAGAAGGCAACAACTTGAGTGGGGGAGGCACTGACTTGAAGGGGGGAGGTATTGACTTGAGGGGGGGAGACATCAACCTGAAAGGGGGAGGGGGAGGTATCACCTTGAGTGGGAGAGGTAGCCATTTGAGAGGCATTATTTTGAGGGAGAGAGACATCATCTTGATGGGAGGAGTCAACAACTTGAAGTGAAGAAGCAGTCAACTGAGGAAAGGAAGCATAGGCTTGATCAGGAAAAGCACCAACTTGAGATAAGGCATTCTCTTGAGAGGAGATATCACCTTGAAAAGGGGAGGCTTCACTTTGAAGAGGGGAGGCTTCATCATGAAGGAAGGAAACTTCACCTTGAAGGGAGAAGGCATTGTCTTTAAGTGAGAAGGCTTCATCATGAAGGGAGGAAGCATCTCCTTGAAGGGAGAAAGCTTCACCTTGAAGGGAGGAAGCACCACCTTGAAGGGAGGAAGCTTCATTTTGAAGGGAGATGGCATTGTCTTTAAGTGAGAAGGCTTCACCTTGAAGGGAGGAAGCATCACCTTGAAGGGAGAAAGCTTCACCTTGAAGGGAGGAAGCATCACCTTGAAGGGAGGAAGCTTCACCTTGAAGGGAGGAAGCTTCACCTTGAAGGGAGGAAGCTTCACTTTGAAGGGAGACGGCATTATCTTTAAGTGAGAAGGCT
>JAJPUD010005043.1:17663-31308 GCA_023553655.1 Myrmecobius fasciatus | reverse complement strand
TTAAGTGAGAAGGCTTCATCATGAAGGGAGGAAGCATCACCTTGAAGAGAGAAAGCTTCACCTTGAAGGAAGGAAGCATCACCTTGAAGGGAAGAAGCTTCATCATGAAGGGAGAAAGCTTCACCTTGAAGGGAGGAAGCTTCACTTTGAAGGGAGACAGCATTGTCTTTAAGTGAGAAGGCTTCATCATGAAGGGAGGAAGCAACACCTTGAAGGGAGAAAGCTTCACCTTGAAGGGAAGAAGCTTCATCATGAAGGGAGGAAGCTTCACCTTGAAGGGAGGAAGCTTCACCTTGAAGGGAAGAGGCTTCACCTTGAAGGGAGGAAACTTCACCTTGAAGGGAGGAAGCATCACCTTGAAGGGAGAAAGCTTCATTTTGAAGGGAGGAAGCTTCATCTCGAATGGAGGAGAATTCACCTTGAAAAGAAAAGGCATTGCCATTAAGTGAGGAAGCATCATCTTGAAGAGAGGAGGCCTCATCATGAAGGGAGGAAGCTTCATGTTGAAGAGGGGAGGAATCATTTTGAAGAGAGGAAGCATTTTCTTGAAGTAGGGAGGCTTTGCCTTGAAAGGGGAAGGCATCATCTTGAAGTGGGGAAGCTTCATCATGGAGAGGAGAAGTATTGTCTTGAAGGGGGAAGGCTTCATCTTGATGTGGGGAGCTTTTGCCTTGAAGGAGGCAGGCATCATCTTGAAGGGGAGAAACACTGTCTTGAGGTGGGAAGATAGCAAGTTGAGAGGGGAAGGCAGGGATCTGAGGGGGTGTGGAATCACTCTGAGGAGAAATGGAATCATCTTTAGGGGAGCAGGCATCAAATTGGGGGAAAGAGGCAGTGACTTGAGTTGGGGAGGAATCATCTTGACAGAGGGAAGAATTAACTTGACAGAGAAAGGCATCTTCTTGAGAGGGGAAGATGGCATCCTGTTTACGATCATGTTGAATCATAATCTCCAATTGTCCTGTTTCCTTTTTCTCCAACAATTCACATTTTTCTGCTTCAAGAACTCCACTTTTTTCAACTGTTCTTCCTAAGTTTGGTCTTGGTTTCTTGAATCGACTTCTCACAAAAGGGTTTTTTTTAACTACAGGGAGATTTTCATCTTGAGAACATTTGCTTTTGAGAAGAATAATATTAAACATAAGAAAGTAGTTAATGCTACAAAAGAAACTTAAAAACAAATTCTTTTCTACCTATAGTTAGAAGGATCTCTGGTTTAAAAAGCAGCCATTTAAGTACCAAAGCGAAATTATTACTTGTCAAAAAAAAGTGACAGTATGGAGAGAGCACATATATATATATATATATGTGTGTGTGTGTGTGCTCTCTCCATACTGTCACTTTTCTCCCTTCAAGGTGAATATACACACACACACACACACACACATGTAAATAGTACTGGCATGTTAACAAGTTGGGGTTTTAAGCTAGAATACAACCATGTGTCATGAGAGTCTCATCAATGAAATAAAACTTGCATTACTTAAACACTTAAGAGTATTTTTCCACACCTCATAAGCTTTGCCTTGCTAGCTCCCTCTTCTCCTAGAACTATCAAGTTCTCTAAGTTTACTCTTGTGCTTAGGGATGCTGTTCATTTCTGGGTTTTTTTTTTTTTTCTTTGTTTTTTATTTTACTACTATAGTTTCACAACACTTATTCTTTGAGAATCACTCTATTCTATTTTTTTCAATCTGGACTGAGAAAAAAACCACCAGATTTGGCAATTAAGAAATTCTTGTTAACTATGGAGAAAACAGTCTCTTTCAAGTGATGAGGTCAGAAGAGACTTCAACAAAGGGTTGTAGGGACAGGTGAAGTACAAGGGAAGAGGAGACAATGTGTTTAGACAAGTTTTTTAGGAGTGTGTCTGAAAAAGGAAAGAGGGATAGAGGATAACACATTTAAAAAACTAGAGGACTTAGTAAAAGTTTCTGAAAGACGGGGAAGGCTGAGCAAGTTTGAAGATAGTAGGGAAGAAGGCAGGAGAAACACTGAAGATGAGAGAAAAACAGAGGAGTCTCAGAGGAGAAAAACAGTAAGAACAATCTGCTGAAAAAGATCAGAGGAGAGGGGATCCAGGGCATATTAAAGGGAAGGGGTTATCTTGGCAAGGAGAAGAGCTACCTTATTATCAAAGACTAGAGAAAAGGAGAGATGATATTAAGGGGTTTTGAGATGAGGAGAAAAAGACAAGAGGCCAGACACTACCAGATCATCTATAAGAGAGTATCTTATCTAATTTAAACTTTGTATTTCTTACACTGCTTAGGCCCAGTGCTCTGAATACAGTATTTTATGTTCAATATATTAAATGTTTTTAATTTATTCCTCCCTATTTATTCTTGTGTCCCTAACTTTACAGTTATTTCTTTTGATCAAGAGCTGAGTTCTAAATTAATGAAATTATATACCCTTTGAGTCATTTGATCCTCAGATCATCAGCTAATAATTTAGCATTATTTTCTTGGTTTCCCTTTTGTTATGGTATTCTTAAATTTTGTTTCTCTCTTCCAGAGCATCAGAAAACCCATCTAATTTACTATCAATTATCAACAAGTTTTTTTTTTCCTCTTATAAATAAATATATTCACTTAGATACCTTTTGATAACATTGGAAACTTGCTCCAATTCAGTTGTAGACTGTGTTTTCTTATCTCCTTCATATCTTTCCACAAAAGATATGCCAGAAGGCTTCAGAGGAATTACTGGATTTGAGATGTCCTTTTGAGAAGGTGCTTCTTTTTCAAATGCTTCAACAGGCAACGGCACTCCACAGTTTATGATCTAAAAATGACATATAATAATCAACTAATTTACAAGCATTGTTTCAAGTGTCTAAAATTTCCTTAAGTAACTCTATAACACAATATTCTTTTATGAAGGCATGCCAAATTTTTATTTCAGATAAAAAAGAATTCTGAAATTGTTAGTTCTTCCTAGCAACTTTTATGATAAGTACTCTTCTATTCCTTAGGCTACTTTATTAAAACTCAAAAATCTAACAGATAAGATATGTATTTTTTTTTGGGGGGGGGGAGTTTTTTTTTATTTTTTTATTTTTATTTTATTTGCATAACATATGTGTGGGTAATTCTTCAACAATAACCCTTACATAGCATTACTACATGTTAATTATGTTAAAATATTGGCAAATCGAATATATGTATACATATTTCCAAACTTATCATTGTTGTGCAAGAAAAATCTTCAGATGAGATATATTAGAAAGTGCTCACTAATCAAATGCCTTAAAGAAATGGAACTTCAATTAATGCAATCAGAACCCTCAAGTAAAAGATTATTTTTTTTAAACATCAAAGAATCAAAAAGTGGGTTAATTTAAAAATGAATCCTATAATAAGAACAGATTCATCCTAATTTCCTATACTTCTTATATATACAATAATACAGAATGATAATTCACAAAACAAATGAGAACCTTGAAGTATGATAAAATCTCGAATCAGTGAATGTTTATAGTCTTTCAGACACTGTCTTAGACCAACTTTCTCAGCTTACATTAGAGATTAACTGGGATTGAGAAAGAAACTGACCTATCCAAGATAATTTGTAGCATTATTTCTACTACAGCAAATACCTAGAGACCATATTAGTTCTGTTAATAATTTTCTCTGAAAAAATAACTAAAAATATTTTTAATAAAGAAAAAATGCATAAAACTTACATCTGGGAGGGGAAGAGAACCGAATTCACCACCAGTTTGAAGCAAACCTGCCTCTATTTTCTCAGTAACACTTATTTCTTTGGGTGCCTTTTCCCCTATGCTAGTTTCACTTTTTCCAGCGGCTCTTCCTATGTTAGGTCTTGGCTTCTGAAATCGTGTTCTCCTTAATGGTCCTCGTTTGGGTGCATCTGATTTATCACCATCTTGCATACTGTCAAAAACAATGCAAAATCACAAAGTCTTTCTTTTTTTTAGTGAAAGTTATAGTACTTGAGGAATTGTGTTAGAATATATAGAAAGCTCAGGAAGGAAAGGAAAAGAAATATTTTATCTTGTGAGAAAACAGTAAATACCAAAAACAATAAGTACTTAAAGCTGATCTAGATAAGATCATGGAAAAACCAACAAGATGATATTAAGCTGCCTCTTTTCAGTATTATAATCCTAAAAATTAACACAACCCTCCCCCAAATAAAAATCACAGTATCAGCAAATACAAATGGTCCAGTGATGTACAGAAACTATACTATTTCTGTTTTCTATAGTGACAAGAACATACATATATATGTGCCATATGAAGGGTGGGAAAATGGGTGAAAGGTTGGAGGGGACACTTATATTCTCCAAATTATGTATCTTGACAGAATGACAGGAGAATTTAAAAGGAAAACAATCTGAAGAGATTCAGAGTAATCCTAACTTTTTTTCAAGAGTATACAGTTGGTAAAAGATTGACACAGAAAAAAAAGTAAAGGATCTTCATTAGCACTATCTAAGGGTCTAGAGGATCTTTTTGTAGATTATGAAGCTAAATCTTTGATCACAGTCACATAGCATAACAATATGGAGATGGGTTTCAACCAGTGTAGACTTAGGAAAAAAAAATTTGATGAGATCAAAGGTCAAAGTATTGAAGGAAGAGAAAACTTTGCAGAGTTTGACATACACGCAGTCCAGACTCAGGAAGAAGAGATTTCAAACTGTTCACAGCAAATAAAGGTAATGGATATTAAGCCCCATAATTCTGTTGATATAGTTGTCAAAAGAGTAGTAGGTTACTCTCAGAGATAAAATTCTGTTTTGAAACCTAAGTAATTTAAATGAGGAATGCCAGGGGAAGTTATCCACAGACATCACAAAGATGTAGCTACAGAGTTTGTTGATAAAATGAGATTTTTAAAATATAGCTACACTACAACACTTTTTATAGTAGCAAAAAAATGGAAATGAAATAGGTACCCAGATTGAGGAATGGTGCTGGAGAAATAGCAAAAACAATTCTGAAGAGCATGATAAGATTTACATTATCTGATGCAAACAAAATAAGCAGAACCAGGAAAACAAAATGCACAATTACTACAACAATAATGCAAACAAAAAGAACAAAAAAACCAACTGAATTTTGTGTAAATATAAGACCAACCAATCTTTGTTCTTGAAAAAAAGTTAAGAAATTATCACTATGGACTTCCTGTCATCTAGGGAAGGGGTGGGGACAGGGGGAAAAATTTGTAACAGAAAGCTTTGTAAGGGTCATTGTTGAAGAATAACCTATACATATGTTTTGCAATTAAAAAGATTTAATAAAAGAAACAAAGAAATTATCACTACTCCTTAATTGCAGAAAAGGAAGCCTAAAAAGGAAACACAAACAAGACAGATTTAAAACTATATGTTAAATTATATAACTAAAATGAAAAGCAAACTATACATAATGTAGATTTGAAGTTTTATGTATAATACTCTTTTCTGTTCTGTTTCAGATAGAAATACATATGTGTGTATACATACATACTATATATTATATATATTTAGATTTGGTGTTACACTGAAATTTTTTTAATTAAGAAAAAAATGAATACTGTCAGATATGACTAATGTCTTACTTACTGGAATTGCTGAACTGTTTTCCTTTTCTATCTTTGTTTTTGAGAAATGAATATGATAACTCATCCTAGCTTTGTGACCCTATGCAAATCACTTAACCCCAATTGCTCCCCCCTCCCCCCCACACACAAAAGGAAGGAAATGAATGTTATATAAAACAAAAGACCGATTTTTTTTTTTTTAAAAAAAGTAAAAGTTGAGAGGGCTAAGGATAATAGAAAGATCTTTTTAGCTATGTTTGGGACAACACAAAGTCAATAAATGGATAAGACTATTGCATAAAGTAAAAAGGATAATAATTAACAACAGAAAGATTTTCTGGGCGGTTTTCCCCCATAGTATATATCTTCATACTAAGAAAGAAGTAGCAGTACCTTTAGACTTACAGAACTAAGTTTAAAACAGAAGCCAAGATGAACCTTGTTAAAGTCAATGTTTATAATCATGGGCACTCTATTTTACTGTTAGTGACCAAGTTGGTTCAATCATATTGGAAAATAATTAAGTGAAATTATTAAGTGACTAAAATGTCCATAATGTTCATGATAGAACATCCTCAAAATGCAAATCAGGATAGTTTTTCCTTTCAAAGTACTGAAACATTTCTTTAAACTTAGAGGCTGAGGGAACTATGGTCTCTGACTGTTAGCATTATTTTTTACCAATCAAATGAAATTCAAGAATAAGGGTAGAATAATTCTCAGGGGTTTGTCCAGTAGGTCACAATGGAATAAACAGGTAAAGAAACTGCTCAGCAGAATTAAAATGAGATAGCTTTAATCACTACACTTGTTAAATATCCTTCTCCAGTTGATAAGTTATTTTTCAGTGGTGTTCATCTGTCCATGCTATTATTTAGTGTTTCCCTGGCAGATATATTACAGTGCTTTGCCATTTCCTTCTCCAGCTCATTTTAGATGAGAAAACTGAAGCAAACAAGGTGAAGTGATTTGCACTGAGCCATACAACTAGTAGTCTAAAGCTAGATTAGAACTCATGAAGATGAGTCTTCCTGATGCCAGGCCCAGAACTTTATCCACTGTGCCATCTAGATGCCCCTAGTAACACTTCTCTTACAAGTTAAGTAAATCAATCCCTCTTTTTTAACTAGTGATTTGACCCATGTGTAGATCATCTGACCTAATACTGAATCTAAATTATCAGATTACCTGGTCTAAAACATCTTTTGACTCCATTCCACTGTTAGGCACAAAACTCAAAGACATGAATATAAGAAAAAAAAAAAAGGTTCCATATCAATTTTACTTATAGCATAATGCTCTTTGGAGAAGTGAAAAACTAAAAATAATGTAGATACTCCTCAGTTGAGAAATAGTTAAACAATTTATGGTACATGAATAGAACAGATTATTACCGTATTGTAAGAAACAATAAATGATAATTTCAGAGAAATCTGAAAAAACTTGTATGAAGTGATTCAAAATGAAATGAGTAAAGCTAAGAGAACAATTTATTTCAATACTGCAAATATTGCAACAATATTGCAAAAACAAACTATGAAAGATTAAGAACTCCGATCAATGCAAAGAACAACCACAATTCTAGAAGTCTCATAATAAAACATGCTACCTTACTTCCTAACAGAGAAGTGATGGATTCAATGAAAAGTGAGATATATATTATCTGGATGTGGCCAATGTGAAAATTTGTTTTATCTATCATAAGAGCTTTGTTTTTCTTTCTTTTTCCATGGGGTAAGGGCAGAAGGAAAACCATGAGAATGAGAAAAGGCAGATTCTGACTTACTAAAAAAATAAAATTTAATTTATTGAAAGAATTATGAAGCATACAGAGAAGCAAAAAAAAAAAAATCATAAACTGAAGGAAAATGAAATAACCAGAAACGGAAAAACAACATATACAAATGACAACATTAATATGAATGAAAAGTAAAAAATATTAAAAAAAAAATTAACTTCTCCCTTATTTGCAGAAGTGGGGGACTACTTATATATATATATATATATTTATATACTTTCAGGATATAAAGCAGTATATTGTGTCAAAGCACATTAATGTATTCATAGGTTTTGCCAAACGGCTTTTTTTCTCTTTTAAAATTCTTTGTTACAAAGAATATCTATTATCTCCCTGATTAGGGGAGGAGAAGGGATATATTTGGAAGCAAAAGTGATATAAAAGATATTAATAAAAAAAATTAAGAAATAAATATGGGACAAATAAGAATTCAAGGAAGTTTTCTTCATCAATCATGCAATCTATTCATGAATAAACATTTACCTCTATGAATTCAAGGAAAAATCCTAGTTCCTGTCTTTACAATACTTGTGGAAAAGGCTAAGCAGAATTTTCACCACTGTTAAAAACCTTATACCATGGGGCAGCTAGGTGGGACAGTGGATAGAGCACCAGCCCTGAAGTCAGGAGGACCTGAGTTCAAATCTGATCTCAGACACTTAACATTCCCTACCTGTGTGACCCTGGGCAAGTCATTTAATCTCAATTGCCTCAGCAAAAAGCAAAAACAAAAACAAAAACACAAACACCTTATATCATACAAGATACATAAAAGAAACCTCACAGAAACAATAATTTTACAAAACCAGTCAAGAGTATAAAACTTAATGTTAAAAAATATATGTAAAATTCTTTCAAACTTCCAAAAATTTAAAATAGCAGGTTTCCACGCTTCCTCATGAGTAAGTATGAAAAATTTCCTACATCTTCCCTATAAACACAGATGTTCTAAGAAATGGAATGCCCATTCAGGCCTTCCAGCTAAGCTTTGGACAAATTAGCATGCGTAAACATAACATTTTCAATGACAATTAACCTAGAAGTATTTATTAAGCACATACTGTGTTGCTAGGACTTGGGAGTACAAAGACAAAATTGTATCAATTCCTGCTGAAGCACTTACCTCTGATTTTCTTTAGGGGTCTCAAGCTCATTTGTTTTTGACTTCTGAGAAACTGCATCTTCTTTTTCATTCTGTGAACTACTGTTCCCAACATCTAACTTTTTGAATGACTGATCTTCTGTTTCTACTTGGGCCTTCAGAATAAAAAATAGCAAACATCTTATACATTTCATAATAAATGTTACTCTAAGAAATGCACTTGTTATTCCAATAATTCAAAAGTTTTTATTGGTGTGGGTAATTCCTCTATTAATGATTCTTCCACACAATAACAAAGCTTCTTGAGTTTCTATAACTAAAAAAATTCATTGTATGGAAGTGAACGTTCAAAAGATGAGTCTTTCTGAATTTAGCTATGCTGAGGTTCAAATGCCAAATAAAACATGTCACTAGGCTTATAAGGGAAAGCTTTCTATTTTGGAAGAATCTGCTAATGTTTATTTCTGAGAAAGCCTCTGAGAATGTATCAACTCTGTAACACAAAAAAGCATCAAGAGTAGAATTTCAGTGGAGTAAGAAACATACCCACTAGGGAAAGGAACCTCATTTGAAAATCCAAGCTATTACACTTTTAGAGAAAAAAAGGTAAAGTATCATATTTATAAATAAAATTCCAACACAATTCCTTAAATTTTGTCCTTTCAATATTCTTATCAAATGGCTGATAACATTTTATATGCCTTAGTTCCTTTTTCTTCAAATTTTCACATCTCTAAGGACCAATTGTTTCTCCCCTTTTATTAACACACAAAATGTTGCTATAATGTTATCCCTCCAAATCATGACCCTCAAAATTATCTTTCCAAATACTTCTTCTCTTCAGTATATTAGTCAAATGGGGATAAATGTGATAATGTATATGGTCAGACACTGCTACAATTTATGTCACTGAGATTCCCATGAGTCATAAGGAATCATTACAACACTCCAAATGGGACTCTGAAAACCAAAGATATTCAAACCTATTAATAAGAAAGCTATACTGACTCTTCATTTATTATTTCAAATATACTTACATGATTGATTTTAATACAAAAGATTTTTCATAAAATACAGTAAGAAAATTTATTGTCTAAAAAGCACAATTATGTTTTACTTATTAATAAAGGGAAGAATATGTCCCTTAACTATGATATTATGGTACCAACAATCACTATTTGTACATAATTAGTTTTGTTGACTGACCACTATAATAACATAATAATATAATAATAATATAAATGCACACAGGTCTCACAGTTATCATTTCAAAATTTGATGTCAGACTTTTGGTGTCAGTCAATGGCATTTACTGAATGCCCACTGTGTATTAAATAGAATAATAGATGCTATGAGCAAGACAAAAAGATTAAATAATTCCACAAGTAAAGAATCTATTAGGGACTATCAGAGAAAAATTAATTAGATTGCACATAATTGAAATATAATTCAATTTTAAAAACTTAAATTCTACCAGTTTTTCAAAATAACTGCAGCAAGGGTGCAGTGGACACAGCACCAGACCTAGAGTCAGGAGGACCTGAGTTCAAATCTAGCCTTAGATACTTAACACTTACTAGCTGTGTGACCCTGGGCAAATCAATTAGCCTCAATTGCCTTGCTAAAATAAAACAAAAATAACAATAATGGCAGGGAACATAAAATTTCAGACAATAAACTTTACTTGCAAAACATTAACAGTCAATCTTATCTACTGACCAACTTAGGAATAACTCAAACAGCCACACTTGTTTTGTTCCCGGTTCTCTTTTTCTTTTCCAAACTGTCAGTGGTGCTCCTACACTGAGAGCTGAACAAGATGTCCCAAAAGTCATAGTACAGTTCTTGTTACTTGGCCACTAGTCACCTCTCACTATATCCATTAGATTTTTGTTATGGAGGTTATATCAAAACTGTCATGTTGCATCAAAACCTCATTTCTGCATGATGTTAAGGTCAGAATTACAAATGTAAAGCTTTCAATCACTGAGTAGCAGCTAATGAAACTTTTTAAGAAATCTGAAAAGTGACTATGGCACAAAACTGATTATTTCACATTTTAATCAGAAACATAAATATTTTAAAATTTTAAATAATTAACCTTTCAAATGTTATTTTTTAAAAAGTCTACTGTAGCACTAACAAAGTTATTACAGCTTTAAAATGCACTAAAGACTTTCATATACTATGTATAAAATACCTAATTTCAAGTTTATTGAAAGATTATACTATTCAATGTATGTCTAAAATTAGATCCCAAAGTCTTCATAAGAAAATTCAGACACATAAAGATACAGGGTGATATGGATTACTTTAAATTTGCTATAAAGAAAGAAAATTATCAGTTATGCCAAAGAGCCAAAATTCATAATGTACTTCAAAAAGCAAAAGTATTTGCCTTTTTAAATAATATTGTACATGGGTAAATATTAAAAATTATTCTTCATTTTCTAAGCAAATAACTTCTGCTGAGGCAGGATTGAAAAGGAAAGATCAACTAGAAAGCAAAGGTTGTTTAAATGAGAGATCACGAGAAAGGCCAACTGAAGTCTTTCTGAAATTAAAAGTTTGGCCATAACTACTAGGTCTATCACAAAGATATCATAAAAGAGAGAGAAGAACTCACATGTGCCCAAAAATGTTTGTAGCAGCACTTTTTATAGTAGCAAGGAATAGGGAATTCAGTGGATTCCCATCAGTTAGGGAATAATTGAATAAGTTATGGCATATGAATAATATTATGGAATATTATTGTTCTGTAAAAAATGAGGAGGACCCGAGTTCAAATTTGACATCAGACACTTAACACTTCCTAGCTGTGTGACCCTGGGCAAGTCACTTAACCCCAATTGCCTGGGGGAGGGGGGCGGGGGAGAGACAAAAACCAAACAGAAATGATAAGTGGGCTGAATTCAGAAAAGCCTGGAAATAACTGATGCCAAGAGAACATTGTACACAGAACAGCAAAATCATGGGATGATCAACTCTGATGGACCTGGCTCTTCTCAGTAATGTGGTGATTCAAGACAATTCCAATAGACTTGGGATGGAAAATGGCATCCATATCCAAAGAGAAAATTACAGAAATTGTATACTGAGGCATAGTATTTTTACATCTTTTTGTTTGTTTCCCTTTTCTTTCTTGTGGATTTTTTCCCTTTTGGTAAGATTTTTCTTGTACAATATGACAAATATGGAAATGTGTTTAAAAGGATTGTATATGTTTAACCTCTATCAGACTGCTTGCTGTCTTGAGAAAGGGAGAAAAATTGGAACACAAGATCTTACAGAAATGAATGATGAAAACTATCATTATGTGGATTTGGAAAAATAAAATATCATTGAGGAAAAAAATCAAAAGACTGGCTACAGAATATCCATAAAGTAGATCTCTTCAAAATTCTGGTAAATTAAGGTTCTCTCTCTCTCTTTTTATTTTTACACTTGGGAAATCTGCTAACCACAGAATTTTGGCTTTATGTACCATAAGGTTAACAAAATATTAGATCTGATCTAGAATCCAAGGATTTTTTTAATAATGAAAAAAACAAGACAAAACTTACATTTTTGGTGACACTAGACTCATTTTTGTCCTTTTCTTCCTTATGTCCACTTTTGTCTTCAGATGCTAATAATTCTTTCTGATCAACTACTTGTGGTTTTGGTCTCTGCATTCTACCCCTCATTAACCTCGGTGATCTGAAAGTACTTGCCTTATTAGTTTCTTGTAAATCATGTTTTTCACTGAGGCAAAAAAAAAAAAAAAAAAAAAAGAGTGATAAAGAATGTCTTCTTTCTAACACATGATCTGTTATTTAATGTTTTACTATATATAAATAACTAAGACAATTTGGAATATAACTCACTTTGTGAAACATTTTCTTAAAAACCATTTGTAAATTTATTAAATTTTTTATTATCAACTGTAAAGTTAGAAAAGAAACAAACTTCCTCTCATCTTTTAGGCATTCCATTAAACTTCTATAAGACAAAAATAGAGGGAAAGAAAGATAAGACAAGGGGAAAGAAAAAGGAAGACTGGGGAAAAGGAATATGTTGAGAGTGAATTTTTCTAGCAGGCAAGGATATATTATGAATGAATTAAATAGTTACCAAAAACAAAAGCAGCTGAAAGTTTTTGTAATAAAAGCTTCATTTCTCAAATATATAGAGAACTAAGCCAAATTTATAACAGTCATTCTATAATTGATAAATAATCAAAGAATATGAACAGGCAATTTGCAGATGAAGAAATCAAAGCTAATCATATGAAAAAATGCTCTAAATCACTACTGATTAGAGAAATGTGAATTAAAACAACTCTAAGGTACCATCTCACACTTATTAGTTAGGCTAATATGATAAAAAGGAAAATGTTGGATGTTTTGAGAGGATACTAAAGCACTGTTGGTGGAGTTTCAACCAATCTAATCTGGAAAGCATATTTGGAATTTTTCCCTGAGGGCTATAAAACTGCATACCCTTTGACCCACCAGTATACCAAAGAGATAAAAAAATAAATAAATGAAAGGAAAAGGAATTAAATGTACAAAATAATAGTTTTTTGTAGTAACAAAGAACTGGAAACTGAGAACTGTCCATTAATAGGGGAAATGGCTGAACAGACTGTGTGGTACATGATTGTGATATAATACTACTGTACTATAAGAAACAATGAGCAGGGTGGTTTCAGAACAACCTGGATTTACGTGAACATGTAAAATGAGGTGATAAGAAGTAGAACAGTGTAAACAGTGAGAGCAATATTGTGTGATGACGAACAGTGAATGATTTAGCTATTCTCAACAATACAATGATTCAAGACAATTCCAAGGACTCATGTTAAAAAATATTATCCACCTGCAAAGACAGAACTGAAGAAGTTTGAATGGAAATCAAAGCATACTTTGTTTTTCACTTTATTTTTCTTTGTCTGCTTTTTTTCCCCCCACAATATAGAAAGCTGTTTTGCAAGACTGTATATATATATATACATATATATATATATACATATATATATGTATATATACACATAAATATATTGTATATATACACATAAATATGTATACATAAACATATATATGTAAGTCAATACAAATTGTTCTGTATTGATTTTCTTTCTTTCTTTCCTTCCTTCTTTCCTTCTTTCTTTCTTTCTTTCTTTCTTTCTTTCTTTCTTTCTTTCTTTC
>JAJPUD010005043.1:0-17653 GCA_023553655.1 Myrmecobius fasciatus | reverse complement strand
TTCTTTCTTTCTTTCTTTCTTTCTTTCTTTCTTTCTTTCTTTCTTTCTTTCTTTCTTTCTTTCTTTCTTTCTTTCTTTCTTTCTTTCTTTCTTTCTTTCTTTCTCTTTCTTTCTCTCTCTCTTTCCTCCTCTCTTTCTTTCCTCCTCTCTCTCTCTTTCTCTCTCTCTCTCTCTCTCTTTTTTTTTTGCTGAGGCAATTGGGGCTAAGTGACTTGCCCAGAGTCGTACAGCTAGGGAACGTTAAGTGTCTGAGACCAGATTTGAATTCAGGTCTTCCTGACTTCAGGGCTGGTGCTCTATCCACTGAGCCACCTAGCTGCCCCAGTGTATTAATTTTCAATAAGGGAGGAAGGGACGGAAAGAGAGAATTTGGAACTCAAAATGTTTTAAAAAAGAATGTGAAAATTTGTTTTTCCATAGAATTGGGGGAAAAATAAGTTTCTGGTTTTTTTAAGCAGCTGATACTTTGTTTACAAAGTAAATTTTTATACATCTCAATGGATCTAATAAGTACATGTAAGTGTGACATCATTGCTTTTTAATTCCTGATCATTTAATACTCAAACTGTAGTAGTATAGTGAGAGGAGAAGCAACTGGTGGCATAGTAGACAAAATGCTCAGTCCAAAATAAGGAAGACCTGAGTTTCAATCATGCCTCAGACACTCATTAGTTGTATGACCCTGGGCAAGTAATTTAACCTACTTGCTTCAATTTTCTCAATAGCAAAATTTGAATAGCAGCATCTCTCTCATAAGTCCCTAAGTGGTTCAAATGAGAATGTATAAAGCATTTAGTACCATGTCTGGTACACAGCAGGTAGAACATAAATGCTTATTCCTCAATGAGCTGCACATCTACTATTTGGGTCCTTTTGATGCACATGGCATCATTTTTACTCATGTCAGAGATCACATATTTAGAGCTGAAAGAGCCTTGAAAATCATCTCATCCAGTCTTTCATTTTACAGATAAGGAAGCCCAGAAAAGCAGAATGAGTTGCTAGGACCCCTAGGTTATATAAGCAACAAATTCAAGACTGAGAAACAATACATTCTTCTATTGATCACTACAGAGAATGATAGTTTTTGTTTTTTTTTGTTTTTTTTTTTTAAGTAAATGTTCCTTTCTAAAATTCCCATGTTGCTATTGTTGTGGAGCTATAAGATGGTACTTCAATTCTCAAGATCAATTTAGAACTAAGTCCAAAGTGTTATAAAATCACGCATATATCCTTTCACCTAGGAATACTATTACTAAGTCTATACCCCAAAGAGATTAAAGAAAAGAGAAAAGGAGCTCTATGTATAAAAATATTTATAGCAGCTCTTTATTAGTAGTGGCAAAGAACTAAATATTGAGCAGCTGCCTATCAATTGAGGAATGGCTGAACAAGTTATGATATAAGATTGTCATAGAATACTACTTCTATTATAAGGAATAATGAGCAGGATGGCTTCAGGAAAACCTGGGAAGCCAGGACATTTTACATAGTAACAGTAATACTGTAACGATGATCAACCGTAAAAGACTTTAGCTACTCTGATCAATATGATGAACTAAAACAATTTCAAAACACCTATGATGAAAAATGATCTCCACATCCAGAGACATCTGATCATCCATGAGTACAGACTGAAGCACTTTTTAAAAAAAGTTTTCTTCTTTTTTTAAGTGTACATGATTTTCTATGTATACTGAGTACTGTATTTCTTGTCTTCTCAAGAGATAGAGGAAGAAACAGAAGGGGAAAGAGAACTTGAAACTGAAAATTAAAATTTTTAAACATTTTTTAAAAATCAAATAAATCAGTAAAATTCCCAAGTTATTATCCTCTTTATTTATTAAACATGAATTTGTTTTGTATCTTTTGACAACAGCAGTGAGAAAGGAGCTTCATAACCTATAAGAATAACTGTCATTTTGGTATCTATATGGTATTCAATATTCAATTGAATTGGGTGCATTTACACTTTGAATGTCTTAAACACAACCAGTGGAGACAAAAAAAAAAAAAAAAAAAAGAAATTAGAACAAAATATGCATTTTTAGACAAAGACAATGTAATGATTTGTCTTGCCTGACTATGCTTATTTATTATAAGGGTTTTGTTTTTCATTAAGAAGGAGGAAATAAATTAAGGAGGAAAGAAAAGAAATACATATTAATTGAAAAACAAAATAAAATGAAAAAATCATCTTCCATGCATAATGCCACCATAAATAAATGCTATTTTAAAAATTATTTTTCCTGATACTTACTCAAAGTTGGCTTCAGGTCCTTGACTCTCTGTGACCTCCTTTCCAGTAATATCAGGAGGGTTGCACTCATCTTTTTCCACAAGATTCTAGAAAATAGTAAAATGTTAACCTATTTATACCTGATAATCATAAGAAAATAAGTTTTTAAAAAATTTAATTCAGTGGCTAAACTTAAGAAACAGAAGAATATCCCATACAATATATAAAAATATACTTTAAAAAAAAACAAACCTGAGAACATTATAATGTGGAATGATAATACATTCCATGATAATACACACAAATACACCAGAATTTAGACATCCAAATGGAACTTTCCTTCTCAGGTATCACAGAGGCTTGGTCAAGCAACACTTACTAATCACTTGGTATGTTTCTAGGCACTATGCTAAAAGCTAATGATACAAATTCAAAAAAATTTAACAATCCTTATTTTCAAAGAGTTTACACTCTAAGAAGGAAAACATTAATACATCTATAAGTATATGTTGATTAAATATAAACAGAATACAAGATAACAATACAAGTCATAGAAGTAGGGCACTAACAGCCGGAGTGATCATATGAGGTTACATACAGAAAATGGTATTTGATCTGAATATTGAAATGAAGGCACTTTAAAAGGTAAAGTGAAAAGGAAGTGCATTCCAGGCACAGGGGAAGACTAACATAAAAGTACAAACACTGGAGATGTTGCACCCTAAGGAACAGAGAGCTCATCTGGTCAGTCAGCACAATGTAGGGAAGAGGAAAAATTCAGAATAAGGCTGGAAAGACAGGATGGGATTGTAAAAGACTTTAAAAACTAAACAGAGACAATAGGGAACCCTGAAGTTTAATGAGAAAGGAAATAACACATGGCCAGATTGGTGCCTAAAAAAAAATCATTTTAGCAGCTATGTGAAGGATAAACTGAGGAAGAGGTAAACTTGAGAGGACCAATTACTTGTGTGAGAAAAGAGAATAAATTAGGTATGCAAATTTTAGTGGAGGAAGAAGTAGCAAAATTTGGCAAATGATTAGATTTTTTTGGGTAAAGTAAAATGAAAAGATGAAAATAAATGCAAGATTGTAAAGCTGAGAGTCTGGAAGAATGATGGTGGCTTTGACAAAAATAGGAAAATCTACAAGAGAGGTCAATTAAGGGAGGAAATTATGAATTTTGTTTTGTACACAACGAGACAGAGATACCTCTAAGATATCCAATTTAAAATGTCAAACAGGTAAAAGACTGAATGAAGTTCATAGGTCTGTATCCCAAAGAGATCATAAAAGAGTAAAAAGGACCCAGAAGTTCAAAAATGTTTGTAGAAGCCCTTTAGTAGTAAGAAGGAACTGGAAACTGAGTGAATGCTCAACAGATGGGGAACAGCTGACTAAGTTATGAATAAGAATATTATTGTTCTATAAGAAACAATCAGCAAGATGATTTCAGAAAGGCCTGGAGAGACTTACATGAACTGATGCTGAGTGAAGCAAGTAGAACCAAGAGAACATTGTACACAGCAACAAGATTACATGATGATCTATTGATCAGAGAAATGCAAAATTAAGACAATTCTGAGGTACCACTACACACCTGTCAGATTGGCTAAAATGACAGGAAAAGATAGTGATAGGTGTTGGAGGGGAAAACTGGGACACTGACACATCATTGGTGGAATTGTGAACGGATCCAACCATTCTGGAGAGCAATTTGGAACTATGCTCAAAAAGTTATCAAATTGTGCATACCCTTTGTCCCAGCAGTGTTTCTTTGGGCTTATATCCCAAAGAGATCTTGAAGGAAGGAAAGGGCCCCACATGTGCAAAAGAATGTTTGTGGCAGCCCTTTTTGTAGTGGCTAGAAACTGGAAACTGAATGGATGCCCATCAATTGGAGAATGGCTGAATAACTATGGTATATGAATGTTATGGAATATTATTGTTCTGTAAGAAACGACCAGCAGGATAATTTCAGAGAGGCCTGGAGAGACTTGCATGAACTGATGCTGAGCGAAATGAGCAGAACCAGGAGATCATTATACTTGGCAACAACAATACTATATGATGATCAATTCTGATCGACATGACTCTCTTCAACAATGAAATGTTTCAAACCAGTTTCAATTGTTCAGTCAAGAAAGCCATATACACCCAGAGAGAGGGATGTGAAATGTGGACCACAACATAACATTTTCATGCTCTCTATTGATGTTTGCTTGCACTGTGTTTCCTTTCTCTAATTTTTTGTTCATGTAGATACGATTTTTCTTGTACAACAAGATAAGTGTGGAAATATGTATACATATATTCGATTTGTCAAGTATATTAACATATTAAAATATAGTGGACTTCCTGCCATCTAGGGGAGGGGTGGGGAGTAGGGGGGGAAATTTGTAACAGAAAGCTTTGTAAGGGTCAATGTTGAAGAATTACCCATACATGTTTTGCAAATAAAAAGCTTAAAAAAAAAAAAAAAAAATTACATGATGATCAATTCTGGACATGGCTCTTTTCAACAATGAAGTGATTCAGACCAATTCCAATAGACTTGTGATGGAGAGAGCCATCTGCATCCAGAAAAAGAACTATGGCGACCGAATCTGGACCACAACATATTATTTCCCCTTTTTTGTTGATGTCTGCTTGACTTTTTTTTTTCTTTCTCATTTTTTTCCTTTTTGATCTGATTTTTCTTATGTAGCATGATAAATGTGGAAATATGTATAGAAGAACTGCATGTATTCAAAATATATTTTAACATGTTTAACTTTCTGTTTAGGGAAGAAGAGTTGGAGAATAAAGGGAGGAAAATTTGGAACACAAGATTTTGCAAGGGTTAATGTTGAAAATTATCTTTGCATGTATTGTGAAAATAAAAGGCTATTATTAAAAAAAAAAGACTGAAGTTCAAGGAAGAAACAAAGACTAGATATATAGATTTAAGTGTCAAATTTATGGATAATTAAATATATAGAAGGACCCCAAATGGGTAGAAGAAAAAGAAAGTACAGGACCGATTTAGGGGGAACAACCAGAATTTTAAAGAGGTGGATATGAAAGAGTCAGAAAAGAACAGAGTGAAATTTACCCAAAAAATCAAAAGAAAAAAAATAATCAGAAGAGAACAGTGTCAAATACATTAGGGAGGTCAACAAGGACAAAGACTATGAAAAAAGCAACCTGAATAGGCAACAAAGAGATAATTAGTAACAATGAAGAGAGTTATTTCACTTGAGGGATGAGATATCAGGAGACTTCAACAAAAAGTTAAGGAAGAATAGGTTTACAAATAATAAATGGTGAAAAGATATGAACAGAGATTATTATCAGAGTGATGGAAAAGAGAGTAGAGAATGATATAAAAGGGTTTTAAACTGAAAGGAAGAGGAAGAAAATAAGCATAATTCATGGCTGGGAAAGAGATGGGCAGTGTTAGGAGTAAAAGATTACTTGATATCAGACTAAAAGACAGTATGCAACTGAAATTTTAATTATAGGACTGAAGACAGGAAGGGAAAAAAGGCAAGTCAGAGTAAGCATCACAAAGTACCACATGGTAGATGGATTGAAGTTTACAATGAAGACAACACAAAAAGGTTTAAGAGGAGATAGAATAAAAGGTTATAGTAAAAAGAGGAATGTTAAGAATTTTTGACTAAGGATGACATCCAATTTGTGACTACCCCTCTTTATGATGAAAGTGGTAAGGAAGTCTTAAGAAATGAAAAAACTGAGGAATTAGGAGGTTAGGAAGTTTGTGGCAACATTAACATTACTTTTTAAGTCCTAAGTACAGGGTATTAAGCTTTAATAGCTCAAAACTGCACTAAGGCTTTTGGAACATGCTCTATAAGGATAGGAAGTGAAGAGCAAAAGAAGAAAGTTAAAGAGTAAAGGAAAACTGGTCCAAATGCTGAACTTCTTGGGAAAAGCAGAAAAATGTCCTGATGGTCATTACAGAACAGTCACCATGAATACATAGGTCAAAAGAATATTCAATCATGTCCATTACAAAGAAGCAGCAGATGCTAAACAAACACACACACATACACACACATATACTCACTCATTCACTCACTCACTCACTCACACACTATTGGAGGAAGCTGGATATGAATGAAAGTTTAACCAGTGCTAAAGATAAAGACCAATGATTTAGAGACATCTTGGAGCAAGAGAGATTTCAGTGAGAACCAAAAGACAAAAGAAATAAAAGAAAGAAGTCCGGAAATGAAGGAAAGCTTGATCACTATGGAAAAGCAAATCCAAAGGACATGGGAGGGGAAAAATTGAGAAGGATGGGGATGAGAAGGGAAAGTGGGCCTTGACAAGGTAGTTTCTTCTTAGGTAAGCAGTGTGTAAGTAATACAGAGTCAGGGAAGTTAGATAGCTTAATGGATAGCAGTAGGTGGAAGATAATTTGAATAATTATAGTTGCAATAAGAGTGGTATTTTCTGGAAATATCCAAGGCTACTGGACTGTAAGTGCTCTGTGTGATCCTCCAGTTGCATGGTAATGATAATGCCATTTCTCAAAAAACATTCTTGAAATGGTATTTTCAAAAATGTTTTCAAAAAAAGTTCACAAGCTATATAATTAATATCGTATTTCCTTTAAAATTGGCACATATCTACTCTATTATGATAATTCCATCATAATTCATTTTTACACAAAAACAGTATTATTCAAGTTTATCAGGCTTTAGTCAAATTTATTTTTGGTTATTCCCTAAAATCATATTTATCTTCAAAGGGTAAACATTTGTTATCAGGAAAAAGTAATGGTAATATCATTAGAATAAGTACAGTGATTCATCTAGAAAACTTTATCATTTGGATTTGTAAATTATAATATAGTGGTTTTAAAAATATACAGTATTATTTCAGTCATATTGCAGGCAGTTTAATCAACTATTTGGGGGAAAAAAATTGTCATTTATTTTCAACTTAGTCTCTCCCTATTTCTTACCTTTTCAACATTTCCTGGAAGTTCTGGAAATGAATTTTTGCTCTCTACTTCAATTTCCTTTTCAATATTTTCTGCTTTCTTTCCAGATGATCTTAACAAGTTGGGTTTAGGCCTTAGGGGACGCCCTCTGATTTTGGGCTTGCTAGTATCGGTTTTTTCAGCTTCCCTTAAAATAAAAATAAAAGGTCTAATATTTAAACTATATTCAAACTATTTATGGCCAAAAACATGCAATCACAGAAAAAATTCAAAAAACAAAGTTATTATAAAAGAGTCTACTGAAATATGGTCTCATTTTGAAAACGTACAAGATTATAGAATGAATCTTTGATCTGTCCCTTACTAGCTGTGTGACCCAGGTCAAATCAATTAACATTTGTTCCCTGTTCTCTAATTGGTACAAAATGGATAATGATAGCATCTCAGTCATGGTGTTATTGTGAAAAAAGCATTTAGTAGCTAGTAATGGTACTGGCCCAAAAAAAAAAAAAAAAAAAAAAAAAAGAAGAGGATGAAGAAATAAAAGAGGGTGATTGAAATACCTTAAAAAATGCACATAAGGGAATAAAAGGTCAAGAAAAATCCAATAAGCAGAGCAATCAGGATGGTAGCATGGTGAATTAGACAACTTCTTTTAAAAGGCATGTGAATTTGTGGTTTCACATATAATACATTTTCTGCTTTTATTTTTTATAGGAAAATGTTCTCTTTTTAAATTTAGAATTAAGAAAAGAAAAAAATTTGTCTCTAAAGACTTTTTTACAGATAATTAAACTCATGAGATTTTATGAGAGATATTGAGAACCACTTTGATCAGTGATACATAGCTTCTACTTTTTAATCATATGAATGGATAATGAGGAAACTAGAAGTTCCCACTGATATCCAGGTTATCTATATATTCTATTAGTAGAATCTAAATTACATAAAGCCTCAAATTCTCTTTAGTTAAATCCATGCAGTACAACAGATTGGTCTAACCGTCCACGTGCAAATAAATAAATGTATCAAAAATGGATGAGAACTCCCCACATATACACATATCCCACCACCAACACCACTACATGCAAAGGGTTTTCATGGGTCTCAAATTGTAGACTTCCACAAAGACTCTGCTCCTTCCCTCCATCATGTCCCCAGTTACGAGGTTAAATTACTGGCATTATGTGTAATATGTGACCATAAAGTAATATGGCTCTTTCCACAAGCCAAAGAAACAAACATAATTACACACAACAAAACACACAAAAAAAACCTCTCAAATGGCAAATGGGAAGCTAGATTATAGACATAACTAAGATGCACCATGTAACTAACAACATGGGAGACAAGAAATGGCATAAAATATAGTCTCATGTCAGTGGAAAACAGTGTAAGCTGCTCACCTAGTTAGAAAACTGACCAAACAATGCAACAAGCATAATTGGAATATTAAAAAAGAGGAAGGTTTCTAGTATGTTAGCTAGAACAACAATGTAACACTAATGGGGGGGAGAGACAGAAAAAGATGAAAATATCTCAAAGGATCATAATGTGCACTGATGGAAAAAATAACCACATGGATAATATCCTTGGTTCTACAAAATCCAGAAAAGGTAAAACTGAAAGCTAAAACACTTAGGGCTTAATGTCTTATAAAGGCACTGTTATAATCAGTAATTTACTAGGAATTATATACCTATTCTAGAGTATCTAAAGATAAAAACTTAATGACAGAATTCCATATGCCATTAACATATTCACTTAATTGCAAAAGAAATTACACACTGAATCTAACCCTTGGAAGTGTCACACACATTAACACATAATTTCTCTTCAATTTATATTTCATTTGACTGAATGGATGCCCATCAATTGGAGAGTGGCTGAACAAATTATGGTATATGAATGTTATGGAATATTATTGCTCTATGAGAAACGACCAGCAGGACGATTTCAGAGAGGCCTGGAGAGACTTGCATGAACTGATGCTGAGTGAAATGAGCAGAACGAGGAGATCATTATACATGGCAACAGCAATACTATATGAGGATCAGATCTAAGGGACATGACTCTCTTCAACAATGAAATGCTTCAAACCAATTCCAATTGTTTAGTGAAGAAAGCCATATATACCCAGAGAGAGGGATATGAAATGTGGACCACAACATAACATTTTCATGTTCTCTACTGAGGTTTGCTTGCATCGTATTTCCTTTATCGGATTATTATTTCTTGTAGATATGATTTCTCCTGCACAAAAAAATGATGTGTGGCAATAACTGTACATATATTCGATTTCTTAAGTATTCTTTTTTTTTTTAATTTTAATTTTTTTTGCTTTTTGCTGAGGCAATTGGGATTAAGTGACTTGCCCAGGGTCACACAGCTAGGAAGTGTCTGAAACCAGATTTGAACTCAGGTCCTCCTGACTTCAGGGTTGGTGCTCTAACCACTGCGCCACCTAGCTGCCCCAATTTCTTAAGTATTCTAACATAATTATCATGTAGTGGATATCCTGCCATCTAGGGGAGAGGTGGGAACTGGGGGTAAAATTTGTAACAGAAAGCTTTGTAAAGATCAATGCTGAGGAACTACCCATACATATGTTTTGCAAATAAAAAGTATTAATAAATTAAAAAAAAACAATTTATATTTCATTTGTAAAAAATACTTACAGGAGTTTAATATTAGTATCACTAATTTTTCCTCCTATGTTGCTCTCTATTTGAACAATCTGAAGCAATTCTTTACTTTTGGTTTTTAAAGGAGACAAATCGAAAACCTCTGATTCAGAGGATTCAACTGCAGCTACTGATGTGGCATCACCTTGATTACTGAAGAAGAAAAGCATGGTGAGAGGGAAATGATAGTATTATACTTTAGCATGCATAGACAATCAGAGGTCATTAGAGCAAGGAAATTCTAATAAGTATGCAGTTCACACGTGAGAAGATGGTCTCACACAATTACTTAAGAAATGAAGTTTGATATTGTATTATTCCTATAGCTTCTTCATACAGTATTTTCAGTGAATAACATTCAAAATTGTTTCTAATTAATTCAATTCGTCAGCGTATACCTATTTTCTAATATTTACATCATTACAGAATAATTGTATCTACCACCTGAAAAATGCCATCTACAACCAGAGTTTATGAAGACTGAATGTGGATGAAACCACAGTATTTTCATCTTTGTTTATTTTTTTCTTTTTCATGGTTTTTTCCCTCTGAGTTTGATTTTTCTTGTACAACGTGTCAAATATGAAAATATGTTTAAAAGGATTTTATATGTTCAACCTATCATGATTGCTTACTGTCTTGGGAAAGGGGAAGGTAAGGGAAGAAATAATCTGGAACACAAAATCTTACAAAAATGAATCGGAAGCTATATGTGTATTTGGAAAAATTAAATACTATTGAGGAAAAAGAAAACCAAGGTCTATCATTATTAAAAATTTGCATAGGTTTTACAATCAGAAAGAAAATTGATTTAGCTACTAAAATAAAAAATGAAGTTATTAAAGACAATCTATATTATTAGTTTGAATGGAAAGTGTAACAAACTCATATGCAAAGAAAAACTGAGTTTACCTAAGTATATTCTGAAAAAAAAATCCATCTTCAGAGTAAGTAGTTACTACAAATTAAGTCAAACAAGCTTTGTTCAAGAGAGACCCTAAGAAGTAGCAAAATGTAAAAAGTATTATGTGTATGAGGCTGATTGTACAAATTTATATATACAAAGCATCTAAAGCTATACATTCAAGGTTAAGTTACAGGCATTATGTGTAATATGTGACCATAAAGTAATATGGTCATTTCCACAAGCCAAAGAGGCAAACAAAAATCATTGTTTATTTAGTTTTTAATGTAAAAGACCCAAACCAAAAGGATAAGAATTAGGAATTTAAGGAGTTGGCCATTGATTGATATTAGTTGAAACACCCATAAAGGAGCATTAAGTGATAGAAAATACCAGGTGGTAAATGTCTTCCTCTTCTAGATAATAAACTAGAAGTCATTTTTGGAGGAGTAGAGCTAACAATTACAGTTCTAAACCTACATTTCAAGCTCTAACTCTTCCCCACTCTTTGAAAACAAAATGCAATCAAATCCTCCCACTTTTCAAATCAGGTGGCTTCATGTGGAAGTAATCAAATTTTATTTTACTGTGCACTTTCTTTAAATGAATAAATAACAAACCATGCCCATAAGCCTAGCATAATGCAAGAGAATTAGAAAAACAAAGTAAACATTTTGTAAACATTAAAATTACCTTTCTGAAGAGATGTGCTCAGTTTCTTTCTCATGGTTTTTTCTCAGTGGTATGCAAGCAATCTCATCTAAGTTTTCTAAATTGGAAACTCCCAAGTCTTTATTACATTCATCCCCATTCATTACAGTTACCAAAAGTTGACATTTCTCTATTAATAAACAATGATTGAAAATGAATGTTATTTTCAAAATGTGAGAAAAGTTTTTCCAATAATTTTTTTTTAAAAAAACAGAAAAGCATCTTCTGATGGTGTTATCTATCAGGAATATAAAAATATTCCTAAGTGTATAATTTGAAAAATACTGAATATTTAAAGATTGATTTAATTAATAAAAATTTTTTATCATTATTGACTACATATAAACCACCATAATAGGACTTTCTTAAAATCTAGATAAAGAATTACAGTATAGTAGAATACTAGTCATCTTCTTATAAAATACAACGAGTAAAAATTCTGCTATTTCTTTAGGTGTATGACCATCAGTTAATGACTTAACATTTCTGCATTCTAATTTCCTTATGAATAAAATAAGAATACTTAGATACCTACCTAAAAGGATATCAGGAAGCAATTTACATAAATAGGCTATATATGTAAACCACCTTTGCAATAAAAAAGAACAAATAATATAACTGTAAGCTATTAGTATTATTTTACCAGACAGTACCCATTTACTCTGAGGGTGTATCCTGATGGATCAGCTATAGTTAAATTAGTGACCAAATTACTTGTGGTTCTTCTGATCTGTTACTACTTCTTTTACTTTTAACTCATATGTCTTAAGCAATATACGTTTTTAACTCATGAGGGCAAAAACAATGTCTGCTCTATATCTAGTACTTTCACTTCCCCACCTCAATCTCACAGTAACCAGTGGTAAAAACATGTAAGTTCTAATAAATGTTGTTATGCTTCCAATGAAAACCATTTCCAAATGCCAATCCATCTCTGTCAAAACAATAAGTAACCTGGACACAGTACCATGAATATAAATCAACACTCAATAGTTATTATTTAACAGGGATTATTCTAAAGCAAAATTATTTAGTTGCACAATAAAAACTGCATAATCTTTAACTTTATTCTAGATTTCTGCTAAAAACTGTCACTTACTCTTATTTGGGTTTTCTCCTTTAGAAGTTTCTGAAAGACCAATGGCCTCTTGTGAAAGATTTTCTGTTTCTTGCTCATCAGTGTCATCCTTTTTTTTCCTTTTCCGTTTCTTTCTGTTTACACCACCCTCTAACACAGTCTGTTCTGCTATATTCAAAGACTGGTCATTCTCTTTCTCAACAATTTCAGCATCTATTTCAGTTCCTTCCATGTCCGAAATTCTAGCATTCAAAGAATCGTCTGGATCATCACCCACTTCACCACTGGCAACTCTATTTACTAAAAACAGAAATATCTATAAATTTCTATTTTTACTTTCAAACTGTAATATGTTTTTTAAGGCAGGCTAATTGCCAACTTTAAAGAAAAAAACATAAAGGCAAAACAATGAAATGAACTTAAAAATGAAGCAAATCTTATCCACATCAGAACAGTAAACATTATTTAAACATTCTGAATATCAGCTCCTGTTCATAAGAACAGTCTTGATATAAAACAAGTTGTAGTAAATTGAAGTTTCTTGCAGATATAGATCTGTGATCCTATGAACTAAGAATATTCTAAAAGGAACTTACTAAATCAGAATTAATATATTTTAGAATTTATTATTGCAGAATTGATGTTATTTCTTTCCATCTATTATAGGTGGCAAGAGAAAAACAGCTAAGAATTATACTGTGAAATGAAGCATGATATTTTCAATACTCTATTTCTACAAAGAGACAAAAAAGTGGAAGAAGCATTCATGAAAACTTAGAATCTGGCCCTAATTCCATCACTAACAAGATTATTTGACCTTGGTAAAAATACCTGAGCACATCAGGTTCAAATTCCTCAGGTGTAGGAATTTGAGATCCTAGCTTTAAGATCCTATGATTTCATTATTTCAGCAGTAGATACTATGGAAGGAAGATTTAATTTATGCTTGTAGACCAAGAAGTTTATGTAGAAATAATTTTCCAACAAAAACCAAAATTGCCTTTCAGATGCCAGCAGTAACTCAAATGTGTTAATGGCATAAAATAAAGAGAATTAAATTTCTGTTAAAAAATAAATTAGAGGGGCAGCTAGGTGGCGCAGTGGATAGAGCACCAGCCCTGAAGTCAGGAGGACCTGAGTTCAAATCTGGTCTCAGACACGGAACAGCTGTGTGACCCTGGGAAAGTCACTTAACCCCAATTGCCTCAGCAAAAAAAAAATTAGAATCAAATAAAGAATAATTAAAGATTGCTTTTATACCAAAAATCTGTACTTAAGTATTGATATGTTAACTATACAGGCCTATATAGACAATATATAACATCCATCATGTTCTAGGACTTCAGAATACAACTTTAGAATATATATATATGTGTCAGGAGTTTGTTATAAAATATTCCAAAAAATATTTAGGGAACAACTCCTATATAGACTACTACTCATAAAAACTATAGTCGAAGAAAAATCAATTACCCTTTAGTTGAAAGCTCTGATTCTATGTTCCCAACTTACACAACCAGTTATAAAACCTCAGACATAGTCACATCAATATTATTCCATACTCTCATTTACAATAAATACCATTTTGTTTTTTTCGAGGCCTAGAAGACTTCTTCTCTTTTGTGCTTTGATTTTTTACAGTTTTCTGTTTTCTTTTCTCCTCTTCAGCAAGAACCTTCTCAAGTAAACGAGCAAAGAAATTGAAGTCAAAGGGGCGTTTCTCTTCTGTCCAAAATAAAATGCAAAAAAAATAAATAAATAAAAAATAAAATTCTAGTCATGACTTCCAAAATATTCTAAAAGTTAAGATAAATGCATTATCTAATAAACTCAGGACATGCCAAAAAGCCTATCCAGTAATACCTGTCCTCCTTTCTACTATCAAACTTCTAATACTGCAGGAAATACAACCTGATAATGACAAAAATCAACTAGGTGGCAGAATGATTAGAGTGTTGTAAGTCAGAAGACCTAAATTCAAATCTAAGCTGAGATATTTGTGTGACCATGAGCAAGGCATTTAACCTAACTGCCTCAATTTCCTCATTGGTAAAATGCTAATAAAAATAGCAACTATCTCCCAGTGTGGTTGTAAAGATCAAATGAGATACTTTTTGTAAAGCCCAGTACCTGGCACATAGTAGCTACCATATAAATGCTACTTATTATTTATTACTATTACTACTACTACCACCATTAATATTATTATTATTATTACTATTATATCCCTTTTAGAAGCACTGGGAATAATACACAAATTAATGTAACAAAAATCATGAAAGAACGAATCTGAAGCAGTGGCATTAAAAGAATCATAGTTAGAATTCCAAGGATTTATTCGTAGACCTGGAAAGGGCAACAAAATATCCTGATCCAAATTCTGGGTCACTTTTGATGCTTTACAGATTTAGTTGCTGTGGATGGTGTGGTTATAGTCTAATCTTAGAAAAGTGACTTTGATGCAAGAAAAAACTTGGTGCCTCATGAAGTCAATCATCACACTGTATCTTTATCAAGTTCTCAATACTAGACATCCTAGGTCAGTTTTAGGACTAAATCTAAAATATCCTTATAATCTATAATTTTATGAGTCTATTCCAAAAGTTCCTAACATGTTCTGTGGCAAATCAGACTGAATTAGAAAATTTGAATTTGAGTCCTAATTACACTTCCTTGCTATCTTTATGTCAGCCTCTCTGGACTTCAGTTTCTTAACTGTAAAATAAGAAAATTGGACAAGATGCAAAATAAAAGTCACAAAAAAGTGCAGATTAAAAAATGTTGATTTTATATTACAGATTTGGATATAAAGAAAGGAATTAACTTTAAAAACATATTTCATTGATAGCTTTTCTCTTCATATCACAGTCATTTCAATACTATTTCCTGACAGAATCTTCCCTTATGATAAAGAAAAATAAGCAAAAATAATCGATAAAGAACCTTGGCTGATGATGCATATAAAATTCTGTCATATTTGTCTTCCACCTTTCTGCTATGAGGAAAAAGATATGATCAATATTTGTGCTATTATTCACTTTTATTTTTTTGCTGTATTGATTGCATGATATTCTTTTGGTTCTTCATAATGATTATTCTATGTTCCTCTTAACTTATTATGCGTCATTTCCTATTGTACCAAATTAACTTTTTTTCACCAATGGCAAATTTTATAAAACCTCCAAAATGGAACAGACCTGAGATTACCTAGCCCACCCTGGACAGAATTTCTCTCTACAAGATTCCTGACAGAAGAATGCAGTCTTTGTCTGAAGACTTCCAGTAATAAGAAATTCACTACCTCCTGACTATTCTATTTTGGGATATCTTTAATCTTTATTTTTAATCCCCAATTATACACATATAAATACTGCTTCAATCCCTTTGGAGTATCTTTAATCCTCTGTGGCACAGCATTCTAAGCTCATATTGATCTCATCAGCCACCATCAGACATACTGTAACATGACTAACACAATGATGAAATTGTGGTCTTCTTAGAGAATGAAGAGCAACCAATCAATCCCCAAGGAGAAAGTTCTGAACACTGAGACAAAATTTTGTCTCCCAAAACCTTTCATTCGTTTTTCTTACCTATGTCTTCTGAGACCAAAGAGAACAAACCAGTCCCTATAAGAAAGCTTTTCAAACACTTGACTTTAACTACAATATTACCCTTGTTCTCATCTAGACTTAACAGCTCCAGTCCCTTCAACTGGTAAGGCTTGGCTCCTGGTTATCCCCCCACTTTGTAAATGTTCCACACTAATAAGGCACTCAGACCTGAACGTGACATTTTGCATGTCCTTTGATTAAGGTAGCCTGAGGTTGTGTTCAGTGTTCTGGGTGCTCTGTCATGTTACTGAACA
Organism: Myrmecobius fasciatus; assembly: GCA_023553655.1. Lineage (NCBI taxonomy): Eukaryota > Metazoa > Chordata > Mammalia > Dasyuromorphia > Myrmecobiidae > Myrmecobius > Myrmecobius fasciatus. The sequence goes on along the minus strand of JAJPUD010005043.1, from coordinate 1,215 downwards.
AACCCAAATCATACAACTAGCTGCCAACGTCCACAAGTCTTAAATATGCAACTACTTTTTATAACCTAACAAGGATAGGGCTTTACATTTATCCTATTAAATTTCAACTAAGTAGATTTGTTCCATCTGTCCTAATGATCTTTCTGAGATCTGGGCTTTGTCACCCAACATACTTTCCCTCACCTACCTAACAATTTACTATTCTTTCCAATTTTATAAGATCACAAATTAAATAAGGCTAATTTTACTCTTGATCTCAATCCATAAAACACAATTCTCCAGATCTGGTCATTTAACATATTCTACACCAAAGACACTATCAATGAGTCCATATCTCTCCATCTTTTCACAAAAACATCATAAAACATTATTAAATGCTGTCTAGATTCAGGTATACTAAATTTATACTGTTCTCCTCAACTAGTTTAGAAAATTAAAATGAGAATTAGCTGATCTGTTTTCCCTTTAAAAGCTCACAAAGTGTTCATTTAATAAAGTAACTCTAAAAATTTTCAGATATAGAAATAAAGTACACAGGTCTTTTAGGTGAAAAATCAACTTTATGTACTTTTGGGGAGAAATTAAAATATTTCATTTGTTCATCTTTAATCCTGTTGTGCCTGTCTTCTTTGTCATAATTTTTCAAAGTCCACTCAATATGTCAGTGATCATACTGACAGTAATTTTCTTAATGGTTTAGTAGACATGTTCTACAACTTGAAGCTGGTGGTTATGAAAAGTTGTCTTTCAAAAGCCCAAAAGTTGTTTCTTCAAAGCCCAAAGAATTTTAGCAATACTGCTCTCAAAAATAACATAGGGTCAGGTAAACTATTTAGGTCTCATCTTAGACAACATTGAAAATTCCCAAAGGACCTGATAGGGTATAGGGGAGAGGGAAAGGTATCTTATCTGTCTCCATGTATATTAGTTTTTTAAAAATTAAGTATATATTCAAAACACCTTAAAATTTTTTTTACAAATATTTTTATAACAGTATTAATCAATATTTCTAACAGTATAAAAGGCTTCTCAGGTCTCTTCAAGAGTGTCTCTGCTCTGTCTAATTAATACCCTAATACTTAAATATTTAGCATCTTTGCAGTTTTACCATGTGGTACACTTTCAAAAGAAAAAAATTCTCGATAAATATGAACCTTAAATATCAAAGAGCATTTAAGAGAAATAGAAAACATTCATATATGAAGGAAAAAAAAA